>CM046789.1:1430343-1730343 GCA_025617405.1 Perca schrenkii | reverse complement strand
ATAACCTCTTCTGAAGAGTCCATCATATTTTTTTAATTCTCCGTATCCTCCTTGGCTACTATCAACTGTGTGGAGGAAGAGGAGGGTGGGGGGATGGGGGGGGGGCCCTATCTTGCACCCAGCGCAGCGCAAAGCTCAACGCAAGTGTCTTTGCTAGTTTAAGACCGACACATTTTCAGTTTCAGTCAGTTTCTGTCAGTTTCCCACAGGGCGGCTGTGGCTCAGTGGTAGAGCGGTTGCCTGCCAATCGGAAGGTTGGTGGTTAGGGTTAGGGTTAGGACCTGCAGTCCCATGTCGAAGTGTCCTTGGGCAAGACACTGAACCCTGAGTTGTCCCTGATGTTGCTCATCAGAGTGTAAATGTGTGTGAATGTTTATCTGATGAGCAGGTTGCACGTTGTACAGCAGCCTCGGCCACAGCGTATGAATGTGTGTGAATGGTCTATGTAAAAGCGCTTTGAGTAGTCGTTAAGACTAGTATTTAGTAGGACACAGCAGGGCGGAGTAGGACATAGCAGGGCATAGTAGGGTGTAGTAGGGCATAGCAGGGCATAGTAGGGTGTAGTAGGGCATAGCAGGGCGTAGCAGGGCGCTGCAGAGTGTGGTAGAGCAGAGACATCGAGCAGGACCACGGCAGCAGCTGCAAACAGGATTTAGGTGTCACCCTGATCCAAGGAAAAGGAAGAGGCGAGAAAACATAAGGACTCCGGGGAATAAGCTCCCCAGAGCTAGGTTAGTAACAAGCATTTCCGGGACATGGATGCACACAAATGGAAGGAGAGAGGACAGAGGAGCTCAGTGTGTCAAAGGAAGTCCCCCAGCAGTCTGAAACTATAACAGAATAATTAAGAGTTGGTGCAAGGCAAACCTGTGCCAGTTCTATAAGGGTTGGTAGATGAATCTGACGACGATACACCCTACCCCGTCGATCTAGACCAGCCAACGTCAACTGGCGACCTGCGGGCCACATCCAGCCCGCCAAAGGTTTTAGTCTGGCCCGCAGAATAATCATGAATTCACAAAATGTAAAGAGGAAAAAATGCGTTCTGTTATTTATCATTTCAAACATTAAGAGCAAAAACCCAGCCCCCTGTATGTGCATCTCTATTCACATGCTGGGCTTTTGTACAGCGATTCCCGAGCTCTACACACACAGATGAGCCGAGATGTGTGTGCGTTACAACACGCAGCACCTGACTGGGAACGATACAGAGAGGATTAGGCTACCAACGGCCGCTGGGGCAGATGAACTCACGCTAGTCTCGTTACTGTAAAGTAGGCTACAATAAAACCTTCGTGAGTAAAAAGTCAATACTTATCAATGTACTCACCTATGTAGACCGGCATAAACATGTAGAAAGCGATATTTCAATCTGCTCAGTCCACCGCGCTGTTTTACGCAAACACAGCTCTACTCTGCAAATAACGAATTTTTACAAACAAGCTAAAACAAAAGCTGTCGGTTTTTAGTCTAACTGTTTATCTTAGTTTGCCGGGAATCTGGAAATTTGGACAACGTCTTGTAAACCTCACTGGAGGCTGAACAAACCAAACTCTCCGCTGGAGCGGTAAATCTATGGAGGTATTATAAGACCAAAACAAATACATGTGGCTACTTAATATGCACGTGAATGATGATGCTGGTTGTATTATTTTGCAACCTGACAAGCACTGTTTCTTTCTGCAAGCATTTTCCACCAATCAGGACGCTGCATACTACAACAATGTTTCCATAATCACAGACTTTAACCATCACTCCTCAGTGAACTGCCTCATAGTCTGAGATCATTTTCTAGTTAAAGAGCCAGTTATCATTATGGAGTTTCCATGTTTTTTAGGAGTTTGCTCACACTAATACATCTAAAGAAATATAGCATTAATTCAGTAAGAAAGTGAAAATTGCGAACAAAAATAGGCGTATTAGGTTTAAATTAATTTTATTTTCTTTATTTGAAAGTCCGGCCCCACAGAGTGTCTGCGTAGAAATATTCTGGCCCTTGGAAAAATCTAGTTGATGACCCCTGGTCTAGACAAACGCTGCAACTCCTCACTCCCTAACTATAAGCTTTATCAAAGAGGAGAGATTTAAGTTTAGGCTACTCTTTAACGTGGTGACGGTGTCTGCTCCCCGGACCCAGACTGGGAGCTGGTTCCACAGGAGAGGATCCTGATAGCTGAAGGCACTGGCTCCCATTCTACTTTTAGAGACTCTAAGAACCACAAGTAACTCTGAGTTCTGGGAGTGCAGTGCTCTAGTGGGACAATAAGGTATTAGGAGCTCTTATAGATATGATGGTGCTAGACCATTTAGAGCTTTGTAGGTCAGGAGAAGGATTTTAAATTCAATCCTGGATTTTACAGTTTATTTTAAGTATAAAATCTCTCAAAAATGTGGTCCAGTGGAGATGGATGGAGCCACTGGACCACAGTGGTCATTTTTTTGACATTTTTGTCACTATTTATGAATTGTCAGTTTTTCAACATTTTCTATGTTTTTTCTATGTTTTTGTCACATTTCGTCCCTTTCTTTTATACATTTTTGTCGCTTTTGTCCAATGAAACCATACATAGGTGTCTGAGGTGAAACTGTTTCGGTCTATAGTATTTCTACAAACTTTATTTGTACAAATACATTAAGAAAAACACACAACAGCAACTCAAAGCATTTCACATCAGGTGAAGAAAACGCAGCTTAAAGACAGCAAATTAAAGCTTCAATAAAGTTTAGTTCCATCGAATGTGATCCTGAAGTCTGTGTGCAGCAGTGTCTGCTGTTGTAACTCGCAGCAACAGGCCGAACCAATCGGCTGTCAGAAACAGACAGCAGCTGTCGTCACAGTAACCTTGTTGGACAGGTGTGAAATGTCCTGTCGTCTGCTGTTAGTAAACCAGACGGCTGAAGTCCCGCTTCCTCCAGGCCCGTTAGAAATTGAATTCATCATCCGCCCCCCGGAAAGTGTTTCTCTGTCTTCATTTCTGCGTTGTGGGGCATTGAGGGGTGTAGGGGGGCGTAGTAGGGCTCTGAGGGGCGTAGTAGGGAATAGTAGGTAACAGCAGGGCATTGCGGGGCGCAGCCTGGTGTAATAGGGCGTAGCAGAGCGTTGCGGGGCACAGTATGGCGTTGAGGGGTGTAGCGTGGTATAATAGGGCGTAGTAGGGCATTGCGGGGCACAGCATGGCGTTGAGGGGTGTAGTAAGGTGTAGCAGGACACAGCAGGGTGAAGTAGGGCACAGCAGGGCGTTGTAGGAGATAGCGGGGTGTAGCAGGACATAGCAGGGTGTAGTAGGGCATAGTAGGACATAACTGGTTGTAGCAGGGCATAGCAGGACATAGTAGGAAATAGCAGGGCATGGTAGGACATAGCAGGGTGTAGTAGGACATAGCAGGGTGTAGTAGGACATAGCAGGGCGTAGTAGGATATAGCAGGGTGTAGCAGGGTGTAGAAGGGCGTAGTAGGACATAACTGGTTGTAGCAGGGCATAGCAGGACATAGTAGGAAATAGCAGGGCATGGTAGGACATAGCAGGGTGTAGTAGGACATAGCAGGGTGTAGTAGGACATAGCAGGGTGTAGTAGGACATAGCAGGGTGTAGTAGGACATAGCAGGGCGTAGTAGGACATAGCAGGGTGTAGTAGGACATAGCAGGACGTATTAGAACATAGCAGGGCGTAGTAGGACATAGCAGGGTGTAGCAAGGGCGCCTGTCCACTTCTGTGCATTGCATTGTGGGAGAAACGTGTCAACATTTAGTTTGAATGCTGTCTGCTTTGAGAGAACTTACTTCCGTCACATTTACAGTTTGAAGTTCTTCTGCATTGGTACAAAATTTGGACTTTGGGACCCACCGCCAGACGTTATCGCTGTGTTGCTCTGACACACAGAAAGTCGGCCAATCAGAGAGAGCCTTCTGCATCATCAGCAGAGGAGCTGTGCGATTGGTTCAGCTGCTGTCGGTTCTGATGGATGGAACAACACGACGTCCTTCTGCAAATGCTGCACGCAGCGACGCAGCCGTGTGTGACGGAGTCTGATTCTGCATAAATATGAAACATTAAGCGAGCGCTGACGGTGTTTGTGCAGCGCCGCACTGTGATTAGTGATGTAACAGCAGGAAACTGTTGGAGAGTTTCATTACGGAGACTCCGACAGACTCAACGTATCACTGAACATTAAAACCTCAACGGGAGATAAATGTAATAAAGACTTTTAAATGTTCTCGGAGGAACACAAACATCCAGACTTCTCTTCTTTGTGCTTGAGTTTTAAAACAAGTCTGTTTTTGCGCTTTTTTCAATGTTTTTGTATCATTTTTACGTTTCTGGCGTTTTCCTTGCCGTTTATGTCTGCTGACTCAGCAGTTCCTCTCAGAAGAAAGGCCCTTGAACACTGAGTCCCACGGTTTGGTATCTGTGATCCTAAACATCAGTGTGAGGCTGATTTAGTTCTCCTCTCGTCCTCTCTCACACCAAATGTGAACGGAGGAGGAATTCATTAAAGCAGGAACAATAAGACTGCTGAGACATCTGTGAGCAGAGATAAGTGTGTGTGTGTGAGTGAGTGAGTGTGTGTGTGTGTGTGAGTGTGACTGTGTGAGTGTGTGTCAACTTGTGTGTGTGAGTGTGACTGTGATTGTGCGAGTGTGTGTGAGTGTGTGCGTGTTTGTGTGTGTGTGCGTGTGCAAGCTTGTGTGTGTGCGTGTGTGTGCAAGCTTGCGTGCGTGTGTGTTAGTGCGTGTGTGTGTGTGTGTGCAAGCTTGTGTGCGTGTGTGTGTCTGCGAGCTTGTGTGTGTGTGTGTGTTTGTGTCTCTCGCTCCTTGTGCCTGATCGTGTGTCTCGCTGTGAGAAGTCAAGACAGCCCAAATCACCATGAACCATGGTGGTGTATTTTGTAAAGTATCTGGTTGCACTGTGGTCTTCCTGTTTGTGATTACCTGCCTGGACACACCGCGCAAGAAATAGTGGAGACGCCGAAACAATTGCTCCAGCGCATGGGCAGATGCAGACGCTTAAGCGCCCGGTGTGGCCGGACAAATTGTATAAGTGTCGAAATAAAAATAGCTGCGGTACGCTGCTATACGCAACGCTTAAGCATGCGGTGTGATCCAGCTGTTAAGCGCTAAGCTCCAGACGCAGCGACGGTGGCTGTGCTAAATGGTCTCAGGAAGGAACTTGTTTTGGTGGAACATGGAACGTCACGTACAATATTAAATAAAGTGAAATGTTTACACAATACAGTAACGTGAGCTAGTTAAATCAGCTGATACATGGTTAAACCTCATTGGCACCAGCGTATCTCCGTGTGTACTTTGTCCACAGCAATCCCACCAATCTGTCCCAAAACGTCCCAGTTAGAGAGGAAATGCCCTAAACATATTCTTTGTAAATCTTTATAATCATTCCCTGACAGACCCAAGCAGGCCTGACTTGTTGCACCATCCACATCTTCTTCTGAACTTGACATTTTCACAGGGTGACCAGATTTCACGGAACTAAAACCGGGACACTTTGCGCGCGACCGTAGTGCTCGTGCACGCACACGCTTTTTTAACATGAACATGTGCCAGCCCATTGAGTCCTATTAAGTACTATGGCAGAATGAGAAAAGGCCCTTTTATTAAATTCTGGTGAATATTATTTATTTTATTCAAAGTAAATTGAGTTCTGCTTCCATATGAATGATCTTTTCAGGAAACTGTGACCTGTAGTAAGTAGTAGTGAGTGATTGGGAAGTAGACTACTACAGCAATCAGAATGAGAGAATTAGATTTTTATTTCATATTTTTCCAGAAATAAGAACTAAACTGTACGTATTGGGAAGTAATGCAATCATCAATGAAAACAAATTATTAGTGAATATGTTTTCAAATAATAGCCAACATGTTGCATCCCTGCTGTCATTGCCGATCTACCAAAATGGCAATTTGATGAAGTGCTATGGTTTATGATACAAATCTCTTGATACTCTGTAATAATGCCAACTTTCTTTGACCCTGATTACGTCATTGACCTGAATTGCGTTGTCGGTCTCGAACGAAGGGGAAGTTCAAATTGAATATCGACTGAACATCAAGCGTCAAGCCAACCTCACCGCGCTTAAAATGAGACAGATAAGAAGAGGTATAGGTAAGGCATTGCAACAATGTTTACACACACACAACGTTGGCACACACACACACACACACACACACACACACACACACACACACACACACACGCACACACACACACACACACACACACACACACACACACACACATTTTAAAATCATACGCTGGGCGCTTTATTAGTCTTTCTACATGGGTTTAGTTAATGATCGGGATATAGTAAGACCATTATAGTATGCAGTATGTCCTGTATGTCCCTTACCGTCTAACATATCTCAAGATGGAGCATGAATATTCATAACCCCAGTTCATGTGAACGCAAATGTAAAATTTCAAGCCAAAAGGAATACTTGGAATTGATGATGGAGGTAAATATTCATAAAAAAGGACAAGTTGGGGCAACACAGATTTTGATAATGAACAACTAAAACCGTTACACACTGGGACTTTAAGTGACAGCTTCAGTTTTTATCCAGAGACTCCTAACATTTGTAATATAATAATGGAACAGATATACTAATAATAATCATAATAATCATTTTCAAGCATTCAGCACAAAGTGCTTTCCAGATGAAAAGATTTATAGGATATGAATTAGGAATCAGAAACCCATGTAAGGCCCCATGACATTTAGAACAGGCACTCAGCGTCCCTCTGGGGGTCCGCAAGCCTCCAGCTGAGAAACCCTGACAACTGACGGACTGAGCAGCAGGAGGGGGGGAAAGAAAAAGTGATAAACGGATCATTTCACTAAAGCGGGAGGGGAAGGAGGGGAAGGAGGGAGGCGGAAACATCATCATCATCATCATCAGTCACAAAGCCTCTCCTGCAGAGGCACGCTCTGATCTAATCTGTGACGTCAGCGGGCTGTATAAGAGCCGCTCGGCTGACGGGACACAGACTCAGAAGATCCTCCGACCCTCACGCACACAGACAGACAGACAGACAGACAAGCAGACAGACAGACAGGTGATGAAGATGCTGTGTTCCTCGCACCTCCTCCTGCTCCTCCTCTCCCTCACCGTCTGCATCAGCTGCTCCTCCGCCACGCAGAGAGACGCCAAACTCCGCCTGCTGCTGCACCGGACCCCGCTGCTGCAGGGCTCCAAACAGGTCCCGAGACACACACACACACACACACACACACACACACACACACACACACACACACAGGGCCAAACTTTGTGTCTTGTGTGTTTCTCTAGAAATGTGTCCATCCCAATCTGTTTTGTCTTTCTGTCAGTTTTTAAACACATGAAGGAAAACGCGTAGAAATGTAGAAAAGTGTTCAATACATTAATTTACTTTTTAATTTAACCATAGCAGTCTTACTGTGACAGACAGACATTCTTTTAGTCAAACTTTCAAAAACCAAACGTTAACACTTGGATGTGTGTGTCCGTGTGTGTGTGTGTGTGTGTTCAAAGTCTTTTCAAAGTCTTTTCCCAGTCAGTAGTGTAGTGGATGGTAGGAATAACAAGTTTTAGCTGCTGAAAATGGACTGCGTTTAAAATGATCAAACACACGGGCACGCAGGTTAAACTGTGGCATTTGAGTTTCTGCAGCTCCGTACGGAAGCCATGTTTGCAATTATTTCTTTTAATGCCGTTATCTTGAGACCACAAGGTCATTATTTTGGTGTCTCGGTAAAAAAAGGCTGTCAGGGCTGGGTATCGATGAGATTTGCCGGATAAATTTGATTCCGATTCACGAAACTTCATGAAAAATTTAATTAATGAATCGAGGAATAATCAAAAGATGAACTGATCAGGTGACAGTTTGATTGGTGCATCGGGGCGAAAAGACGGGCTGCTGTCCGAGACGCTGAAATGAAACAAACTCAACGTCCCTTTTTATCTTTTCATCTGTTGGACTTCAGCAGTTTTCTGTATCTTCAAAACACGACAGAATGAATCATTTACAACAGTTATTTTTCAACGGGGGGTGTTCAGAGGATGATGGGGCACGCTGGAAGCAATATTTTGGAAAACGGGGGTGTTCAGGTGCCCATAGGTGTCGATTTCGGTGTGGAAGGTGGGTACGCGTACCTATCAGATTTCGTCATTTTGTACCCACCACTTTTTTTTTTAAAACCTCGATCTCAATTTAGTTAAAAAAATATATAGTTCATAACACATATAATTTCTTGAGCGACAGATGCCAACAAATCCAGAAAAATCTCTACTATCCCCACAGGTCAGGCACTGACAGCCTGAAGCGCCCGCACTGTTATTCCATGGGACGGTGCGTAGGCTCGGCCGCCTGCTCACACTCCAACGCCGCTCACTTACGCTCTTACTTCGGATAAAAAATTTTTTTTCCTACACATCTCCAAGGAGACGGGGACTTTTGCTCTCAAGGGATTGTCAGATTCTGTTTTGAAATGCTTTATTTTTGGAGTTGAATTAAAATTTGCCCTGATCTGTAGGAATCATTCTCTCCATTCAAGAGGCTTTTGTTTGCATTTCCACAGTTATTCAGTGTCCCAAAAGTACTCCAGTACTTACATTATTAAACTACAGGACGGCGTCTTTTCAAAACATGACCTGGGCGAAAGAGGACAAAATAAAATGAATGCGTCAATGTACCCAGCACTTCTGAAAACGCACTTCTGAATGCGCCTCTGTCCCCAGCACATTTCAAACCAAACTGATGCCCTTGGGGGCAAGTTAACACCCAAGTTTTCCAACAATACGAGTTTACACTTTTGAACTCCTTGCAAACAACAACGTGGTCTGCAACGTTAAAAAAAAGTTTACGAAACTGGACGAGACGGTCAAGCTTCTTTTCTTTCATTCAACTCTCAGTATTAATATGTCGTCAAAACACAGATGTGCAAAGATAAAATCTAAATGAATCAAGGTATTTCCAACATCTCTACTTCCTCCTCCTGCGACTTAAATATACTCAAAATGATTACATATTATGTAAGTGGTGCAGCTAAAGGCACACAAACAGATGAAGTATCTATTGTAAAGAATGAAGTCTAATTACATACACTAAAAAGCCAACATGACATCATGACTTACGCAGCATTTTCCTAAAGCCAAGTGGTGTGTTATCTGTACGCATTTTGAGATATCAGCGTGTATGTCTATGTTGTATACAGCGGATGCCAGTCTGCAACGTCACAGCGTAAACATACACGTCACTTTCGAAAGCCACGTGGTGTGTAATCGCGAGGCGGTTGCTCTCGTGGGTGAAAGTCCTGATTTTTGCCCTTTCATACTACTCGCTACGGCATCAATTCACACACAATCACAAGTTAATGTAAGTCAATGGAGGCCAAACGGCATTTATAAACCGGCTAAAAAGCTTTACACACACAAAAAAAAGAAAATTAATTTGGGAAAAAATATGTTTCCGTCAAAACGTAATTGCGAGTATGGTTTATTCATTTTTAGTAGACTGGGAACATAACTTTAGTTGAGCAAGTTCTCACATCTGCTCGTTAGATTTGTTGGTTATCCCTCATGTTACCCTTGGGTCCAATTCGACCCTTTTGAAAATTTATAATAATAGTAATAAAAATTAACCAAAAATTAGATGGATTCCATACAAGGCTCTTCACACATACAATTCATGATCACTACTTTTATTGAATTTTGGATGTTTTATTCAAAATAATTGAAATGGTTTCAAAACTGTATTCTGACTAAACTTTGAGGTATCTGATTATCCATCCAGAAACGCTCCTCTGATATTAGTCTAAATATTTCATCATTTCTGCTTTTTTAACTCACAAATTAGGTATAATTCCCTACAAATGAGGAATATTGTCTTTGAATTCCAAAAAGTGGTAATAACTTGGTGTTAGTGGTGTGTGGTGGTTGAGTAACAAAAGCATAAAAAGGATTAAGAAAAAGGTACAAAAACATAGAAAAAAGCATCAAAAGTGTTGAAGAAAGGAATATAAATGTCAGAAAAAGCATCTAAAAGGTGTTCATTTTTAATTTTCACCCGGGAGGACAACAAGTGCACGGTCGATGGGAAGACAGCACGAAACCTCCAGAAAACAGCTAGGAAGGGAACATTATTCCCAACTTGTATATACGTTTGTACATTCTTTCCTTTGCTTCATTATTTTAATATAATGTTTGTCCTTGTATTCTATCCTATTTATTATTTATTGTATATTCTCTGTGTGATGTGTGTCTGATATTATATATTATATATATATATATATCTATCTGTATTTCTATCTGTCTGTCTGTCTGTCTGTCTATTTATCTATTGAGTTTATATTTTAAATAATCTTTGATCCCCTCTTTAGTTATAGTTGGTTTGTTGCTGAGTTAAAGACTGTATGTAAACCAAAGCATTGAGAACTTTGTAAATGTACTGACGACGAACTCCGTGCAACCAGTAACCAGTAACATAGCTCAAGCACAGCGTTCGTCCTTCGACTGGTCGTGACTGTTTTCCCAAGATGGCGCCTGACTATATACATGAACGCTACTGTCTTTATAATCTATCTTTTTAATAAACTGTCTGTACACTTACAAAGTTGTGTAATGCTTGGGTTTACATGTAAGGACCCTCATTGTGTTACCGTGGAAGTGTGGTGATATTTTGAGCCTTGTTAGTGGTGTAGAAATAGAGATTTATTTTTACTTTACCAGTACCCCGACGATTAGCATTATAAGCTAATTAGCGGTTTGCGATAAAACTGGTCACATTTCGATTAGCATGAAAACAGATCCCAGAGAACAGTCGACTCGGTACACATCTGTTATTAACCCCTAGGTTCATTTTGCGCTGGATTGGTCCTTTAACTTCTTCAGGACATGAACACCTGTTTCCTGGTGAAAGTCTTGTGTTTTAGGAGCCAAACATCCCCCCCGACCCCTCCCTAGGATCTTCACGCTCTCATATAGCAGCAGTCAATGTGCTGCTGACAGTAATAAATACGTGGAATACATACAAGTTACAGTGCTTTACTTGTCATACCTATATGTACGAATGCTTCATGAGAACCGTCTGAATGCAGTCAGTCAGTTTCCCAGCATCCTGTAAAGATGAAGGATCTTAAATGTTTCTTTAATATTTCTGTTTGTGTATTTCAGGACATGTCTCGAGCCTCGCTGGCGGAGCTGCTCCTGTCGGACCTCCTGCAGGTGGAGAACGAGGCTCTGGAGGAGGAGAGCTTCCCTCTGGCCGAAGGGGAACCCGAAGACGTCCGTATGGATCTGGAACGGGCCGCCGCTGGCGGGCCGCTGCTCGCCCCCCGAGAGAGGAAAGCCGGCTGCAAGAACTTCTTCTGGAAGACGTTCACTTCCTGCTGAGAGCCTCCTCACCATCGTCACACCCCCTCCATCTTCATCACTTCCCTCCCGACGCTGTACAGACACTGTATGGATCCGACTGTCGATGATTAGTTTGGATGCATTGTTTAGATTTTTCTGAGCTGAATGTAAACTTGATGAAACTATTTTTAATTGTCGGTTTGAATAAAATCTGTTTGAGACAAAACGCTCGCTGGTGTCTGCTGACGGAGGAGGAAAAAGAGGAGGAGGAGAAGAAATAAAAACTCTTCATCCGGTTTTTATTGAAGCGGATAAAGCTGTTCATTAACAGCTGCCGGGTAAAACGGCAGTTATTGAGGCTAATAAACTCAGGGGGACGCCATAGCAACTAGAAGAGAAATGATTTGGGTTTTTTCTTCCTGAACGTCACAGATCACATAATCAAATAATAAAATCAGACCGGAGGCAAAAACAGTACAGCTGCTCAGACGGAAGAGAAACTCATATATAACTTTTTACATCAGTCAGAATCAGAATCAGTTTTATTGGCCAAGTATACTTACATACACAAGGAATTTGACTTTGGTAGACATGTAGTAGTAAACATTCAGTATACAAATAGTAATATAGACACATACTGTACAATAGAGACAACAATATACATGTAGGCACATATCAACATAATATACAAAAATACAAATATACAAATAAGACATACTATCAAGACAAGTACACATGGAGTGGGATGTAAAGTGCAAAAAGTAATAGCGCAAAGTAGTGTGCCAGATGCATATTGGAATGATAAGTATGTAATGTGTAGATAAGTGTGGGATGACCCCACTTATCCGCAGAGTGATGGCAGTGGGAAAGAAGCTGTGCTTGAAAAACTTAAAGAAATTAAAGACATGACATGTTAAACGATGAATACATTTTCTATTTAATTCCATGATTGTTTTATCAAGAGAACGAGCAGAACATATGACACACACAACAAGCTTATTAAGAGCGATGAAAGAGAAAGAGGGAACAAAAGTGACAAGTTAAATAATAGGCAGAAATAGACTAATTGTAAAATGTATAGAGAGATATTTAAAGGGCTGAGACCAGAGATTAGTGGCTGGAACATTATTATAGTGTTTGCAGAAGAAGGACATATCTGTGGAAGTGTTTATGAAGCAGTATTTCTAATGTGAAATGGGATTTTATTCCAAATATGAGATGACACAGAGAAAAGGAAAGCAGGTATTGGGTTCAGTTTATATGTGATGTCTCCGGAGAGGGGACGAGGTTATAATGTATGTAGTTGAGTGTACAGACACGGGCCTGATGTTATCTTCTTTTTCAACCCAGTCTCACGACAGTTCGTGAAATGGTCACGTAATTTAATCTATTGATTTGTGCACACAGGCACATTTATCTCGTTTTTTTTCGTGGTGGTCAGCACGTTTTTTTTAAACTAATGTATTTCAATGGGAAAGATCTTTCATGATCACACTAAAGAACTGGACAAAATCCCCCAAAACTTGGAAGGCTAAAAACGACTTTCACGACTCAAGACAGATGTGTTTTTGTTTCTTTGGTAACACTTTACTTGAAGGTATCTACATAAGAGTGACATGATGAAACTGAAAAAGGCTTTCATTCGGAGATGAGGCAGGTTTGAATTTTCAGCCCCGGCTCACGTTGTGGACCCAGTTTACCTGTTCATTCATGTCTATGCTGCGGACATCATCACAACCGCACATCTTATTTCATTATTATACATTTCATACATTTATATTAAACAACTTTCCTAAATTCAACCCCAGAATATCCAGAAAATCAACCAGTTTTTGAGCATTTTCAAATCACGGTCAGGTCTAGAAACGAGTGTGTGTGTGTGTGTGTGTGTATGGCAGCTGCTGCACTCAGATTAGCAGCTCCTTTCATTCATTAACTCTTTGTTAAGACAAGCTTTCAGGAATTAAACCTTAATGAGAGCTGTGAATGACAGTGTGAATGACACACACACACACACACACACACACACACACACACACACACACACACACACACACACACACAGGAGAGGACGTTTATCACTAATGAGTCACAATTTCATGAATGTTTTTGCTGTTTTTCAGTTCAATCTTCAGCCAACAGACTTTGACCTGCAGATTTGTAAAATGCAACATACATGAATGCAGCGGGAACATTACTCCAGAAATATCAGATGAAAGAGGAAAACACTGACAGGAAAGATTTCACTGCAACATACACACTTTTACTTCAGTCAGATTTTGAATGCAGGACTTTTACTGGCAGTGGAGTATTTTCACAGTGCGTATTACTACAGTAAAGGGTCTGAATACTTCCTCCACCGCTACATATATAAGCACCAGTACATTAAGCACATAAAAAAAAGCAATAAAACCAGCAAATAATAGCAGGTGTAATGTGAACTATTACAACACAGTCTCACGGCAGTTTGTGAAATGGTCACGTAATTTTTTTATCTATTGATTCGTGTACACAAACATGTTTATCTTGTATTTTTCGTTTTTTAAACTAGTGTATTTTAATGGGAAGCATCTTTCGTGATCACAGCATGATTCTTTTGATCGCTGAAAATTCTGTGACATGGGTGTGACGGTTGGACAGTTGGGTTGGGACATACGTTTCCCCAACGTATAGGCGCCAATAAAAGAAAATAGAAATACATGAATACATTTAGATTTAAAAAGCAATAATTGCATGAAAACAGGTTGTTGACGAGTCTCGAAGCTCGAGTCCGAGTCAAGTCTGAAGTCAGCTGTTTGTGCGACTTAAGTGCAACTCGAGTCCCCATCTCTGGTGTAAAGTAACTAGTAACTAAAGCTGGAACAGATGAATGTAGCGGAGTAACTAAAGTAACTAGTAACTAAAGCTGGAACAGATGAATGTAGCGGAGTAACTAAAGTAACTAGTAACTAAAGCTGTAACAGATGAATGTAGCGGAGTAACTAAAGTAACTAGTAACTAAAGCTGGAACAGATGAATGTAGCGGAGTAACTAAAGTAACTAGTAACTAAAGCTGGAACAGATGAATGTAGTGGAGTAACTAAAGTAACTAGTAACTAAAGCTGTAACAGATGAATGTAGTGGAGTAACTAAAGTAACTAGTAACTAAAGTAACTAGTAACTAAAGCTGTAACAGATGAATGTAGCGGAGTAACTAAAGTAACTAGTAACTAAAGTAACTAGTAACTAAAGCTGTAACAGATGAATGTAGCGGAGTAACTAAAGTAACTAGTAACTAAAGCTGGAACAGATGAATGTAGCGGAGTAACTAAAGTAACTAGTAACTAAAGCTGTAACAGATGAATGTAGCGGAGTAACTAAAGTAACTAGTAACTAAAGCTGTAACAGATGAATGTAGTGGAGTAACTAAAGTAACTAGTAACTAAAGCTGTAACAGATGAATGTAGCGGAGTAACTAAAGTAACTAGTAACTAAAGCTGTAACAGATGAATGTAGCGGAGTAACTAAAGTAACTAGTAACTAAAGCTGTAACAGATGAATGTAGTGGAGTAACTAAAGTAACTAGTAACTAAAGCTGTAACAGATGAATGTAGCGGAGTAACTAAAGTAACAAGTAACTAGTAACTAGTAACTAAAGCTAGAACAGATGAATGTAGTGGAGTAAAAAGTACAATATTTCTCTCTGAAATGTAGCAGAGTAGAAGTAGAAAGTGGCATGAAGAGAAAAGACTCAAGTAAAGTACAAGTACCTCAACATTTGGACTGAAGTACAGTATTCCACCACTGTTCACATTTCACCGAGTTATGACTCATGTTTCTATTATTCGACCGGAGCGTCGGCTCTTTCAGTGTGTAATTGTGTGTTATGAAGGTGATTCTGCAGGTGTCTCCGATCTGTGACAGGAAGCTGCGATGACGTCACACACCTCTCTGTCTCGTTAAGAAAGCGAGCGCCTTCTTTAATAAACAGGAAGCAGCTGCTGCAGGCGCCAAAGGCGCCAATTAATCCATCAGCCAATCAGACGCCAGTATTTTTAAACGGCTTCAATAAACTTTAATGAGCTTTAATTACAGCTGAAAGCTTTGCTGGAACGCAACACACACTCTGCCTTTTGACTGTGTGTATGTGTGTGTGTGTGTGTGTGTGTGTGTGTGTGGGCGTGTGTGTAAATGGTAGCTGATGTCGTGTGTCACCTTTAAAAGACGATTCATTAAGAACAAAAAGACTAATCAGCTGCAGTATACAGCATCTTACACACACACACACACACACACACACACACACACACACACACACACACACACACACAGCGGGATGATGTCAGCAGCAGAACAGAGGTCAGAGGTCAAACTGCCATCAGGTGGTCTGGACCAATCACAGAAGAATGTCTGATAAACCGAACAAGAAACAAAGCCTGTTGCTGCTGCCGAAACGTTATCTACAGCCTCCAGGTTTTTGGTGGCATTTCTAACGTTGCATGATGGGTAGAAACACTTTGGCCTGGGGTCACTCTGCAAGTAGGTGATACAGAGAGGAGGAGGAGATGGAGGAGGATGAGGAGGGGTTGGACAATGAAACAAAGCAGAAGGTTGCGTCTGAAATCTCCTCTTCTGCACTATAGACTCAACATGTAAACTATCGTCCAACATACTTTTGTGTAAATAAACAGTAGTGTGTATATTTACGGACGCACTGAGCTGTCATTTTCAACGTCACTTCCTGAGAACCTCCTTGCCCGTTTAGAAATGCGCAACCATGGCTCTGCTGACCTCCGCTCTAGCGGCATCACCAGATAATGGTGTAAATGAGGAATTCTAAGTAATGACAACAACACTGTCGGCGCGTCCACATGATACAAGCCTTTCGTGACCGCGCAGTTGCTAGTAGCCAAGGAGGACACGGAGGATCAAAAAAACATGATGGACTCTTCAGAAGAGGTCATTATCTTCACTAAAGGCCGTTTATTAATATCAAAACGTTAAACACTAAAGTTTTAAATTACTGAAAAAGTTAAGCAACTAGACCAACGGTACAGATTTTTAATATGCAGAAATGTAAATTTAAACATTTGTTTTTGTACATTTTGTTCATGCAAACTTTGCAGTATTAATTGAAATCTCTTTTTGATGTTACCGAGCTCCTTGGTTGCTGTTCGTTTGTCTGTTTCCAACATTGTCATCACTAAATGCATTGTGGGATACTTATTTTGTATTTTTTAATGCTTTATTTAACCTTTATTTATTCAGGGAAGGTTGACTGAGAGGCAGCCTCTCTTTTGCAGAAACCCCCTGATCACATTCACACAGCTCCACATTCATACCTGGAAGCTGCCCAGTACAACCACAGTCTGATCTGCTGGCCACTGAGCAGCTCCACTGGAGCAGTTGGGGTTAAGGGCCTTGATCAAGGGTGGGACAAGCGCTGCTCTTTCACTTTTCCCCACCCAGATCTGGGGATTAAACCGACGACCTCCTGGTCACAAGCTCTAACCTGCCTATATACCAGCGTAGTGTCCGGTGGTTACATATTACAATATTTCACCACAAATAGTATGCAATTCACTTACTATTGGTTACATACTAAGGTTTTCGGACATACTAAACAATGTCACAAACTGTTTTAGCTAGTAAATAGCATGTTAATGTGGAATTTCGGACGCAACCAAACTCTTTTTCTCGGCTCACTACGCTGACTTCCTGACAGATTCTGGATTTCTGCAAGATACGTGTAACGTTTTAGACCTACTAATTATATTGTACATACAGGGTTCAAATTAGCACCATGTCCGAGCCAAATGGTGGTAAAATTTGCAAGTGGCTGGTAGTTTTGCTTCACTTACCGGCCAACTAAAAAATGACAATCTATTGAGTGGCTGGTAAAATTTGAACAATCACGAGCCATGTGGCTCATTGTCGACCCTATTTATAAATTATCATTCTTAATACAACTGTAGTGTGATTCTGCCATTCACTCTTATTCATTTCACAGTTTACATGTTCACAGCGCCCCCTGCTGGAGGAACGAAGAGCTAAGTCCAGTTCAGACCAAAGAATCGCGACGTGACAACTTGTAACTTGCAGCTACTTGTATTATCCATAGTTTCAACAGTTAATGAAAAAAATAAAACTGACCTAGAACAAAGTTTGGGGTTCTCACAGAACAAGAAAAAGGTTCAGTCGAGTCATCCAGTGTCTACTGACTACATCAAGCGTCAAAGACTTGTTTGGATAAGAAGTGTTTCCTTCTCATCAGTAGAGTTTTCTTATTTTTCTTATCTGTTAACCCTTGTGTTGTCTTCCGGGTCAAAACACTTTTCTGATGTTTTGGTCTCTTTTTTTTTTATTTTACACTTTGGCGCCTTTTTCAATGTTTCGGCTACTTTTTTGTCGTTTAACACTTCTTTGCACTACCATGTACCTTCTTCCTACTCCTTTTTGACCATGGGAATTTCTTATTTGAATAAATTAAAATAATTTTGGAAGATTGTGCTGAAATGTACATGTCCTTATTTATGTTATTTTAATTGTATTATATATACAATATGTATATATATATATATATATATATATATATATATATATATATATATATATATATATATATATATATGTTAACGTTTTTTTACATTTAAAATAAACTATTACTAACTAAAAAATTTATAAACACCACTAACACCAACTTATTACCACTATAGTTTTACACTTTTTTTTGGAATCCATGGTCAATTAAAAACCTAATTTATAGGAAACTACAGTATACCTAATTCAGAAGCAGAAATTGTGAATTATTTAGACTAATATTAAAGGAAAGATAATTACACAAGGGTCAACGTTCAGTGAGGATAATGTCCCAAAACATTTAAATAAAATGCAAAAAAATTTAATAAAACACCCAAAATTCAGTGAAAGTAGAGATCCAATATTTTGTTGTACTTGCGAAGCGCATCTACGTTATATTTGGGTTATTAAAATTAGGTAGTTAAAAAGAAACCCATTTTTCTGAGGATAGACATTTTGAGAATGTTTGAAATTTGACCTAAATTCTAGTCAGTCAAGTCTAGTTTAAATCCCAGTTCAGAGCAAATATCCGTACGAGTTGAAACTTGCTGCTACTTATAGCTTTCTGAAACCTGCCAGTTTACACCAAAGAGACGAGACGGTGTATCATCTGCATAAAAACAACTCTTTGACCTTTGCACGTCTTAAAATAGGAATGAGGAAAGAGATCATGAGATATTTGCTATTACCTGGGGCAACCTCTTCTCTTAGTTCCTGGAGTCCATTTCAGGGCTTGTCGAGAGAACTTAGTGGGTACTTTCCTCAGGATGGGTCTAACTAAACTCTATTTTCTCTTTCAAATATAATAATAATAATGTATACTTATTAATTACAATGTTTTCACTCTGTTGTTATTACACACAGGCCTGAATTAAACACACATGCTCACTACCTCTACATTAGCAGCACTAATGGAGAGATGTCAGAGTGAAGGGGCTGCCCATGGAAAGGCACCCCGAGCGGTTGGGGGTTTGGTGCCTTGCTCAAGAGCACATTGGCAGTGCCCAGGAGGTGAACTGGCACCTCTACAGCTACCAGTCCACCACCATACTTTGGACCGTATGGGGAATATGTACATTGTGACGGGGCGCATGGCTGCTGTCATGGTAGCCATGCGCTACCTATTTAGTATCTCAAGGACTGAGTGTGAACGTAGCCTGTATGTTTGTTTAGCGTGGTAATATGTTCTGTTAATTAGGCTACCACAAACAGTGGTCAAATCATCTGTCATTCATCAAATTCTTCATAGTAATCCCTTAGCTTTCTTGTGTACACATTTAACATCTTATACTACGTTGATTTGTATGCAATTTCTACAACCATCTATACATCATTCTCTGATTGTTTGAAAACCATAAGTTACTTTACAAACATCACCAGTTATAATAATCACGCAACCATATGTTTTTGTTAACTACTGTAGTTTATTGAGTCTAAAAGTTAACAGAGGGTAAAATGCTTGGTCTTACCAGCCAGTTGGAACCTGAGGGAGAAGGACGTAAGTCGGTTGTATGTCCTCAGAGTGATGACTTGATTTAAGGTCAATTAGTGAATGGTTGTATAATTATGTTATCAAATTGTGTTGACTCCCAAGTCAATTTTACTTTATTTTCTTGAAAGTATATTTTTGTTCCTTTTCGTAATTTTGTTAATTTTTATGTTATCATTCTTGCCTATCTGGCCTTAATTGGGACAAAAATAATAAAAATCCCATTGTTTCAACCTCATCTCCGACTCATCCTGAGTGTTTACATCTGCTCAAGACTACTCTACCCTCAATCTACCCTCAACATACATCAATGTACCTTTAACTTATCTCAAATAATAACTAATGTCTTTAAGAACAAAGCTCTTGTACTGTTCTACTAAACGGGCTTTTACTTCATTTCTTTTAAAAGGAAACCCTCCCAGTTCTGGATGATATCAAGCTCTCACTCTTACATCGTTCGGACGCACTCATTGTGAGTCATTTTGGACAAAAGCATAATGTAATGTTATGAATAACTGCAGGTTGAGTCACAAACAAGTTAATGTTACTACAATTACTAAAGAAAAAACATCATTACTTAGCAGATTCTAACACATTGTGGTCTGAAACCAGGACATCTGGGAAGTATAAAAAGGCATACACAGTACATTTTATAAGCCAAGTGAATGGAGAGTTAGATGTATTGCCCCAGAGGGAAATTTGTTTTCCCCACTAGTACACAGAAACACAGATATAGACAGTACACACAATATCCATGAATGCATCCATCTTTAGCTACCATTTTATTCTTTTGTCTGGTGTCTAGATTATTCTGTTTTTACACCCTAATACTGAGATCAATTCTAAAATAAAAAGTAGGAAGTCTAATATGATATGGATTCAGTACAGAGAGACAGTCTAGGCTGGTGGCCTTTTATCGCTCTGTCATGGAGAGCATATTGACATACTGCATCACAGTGTGGTAGAAAGAAATCACTGCAAAGGGTTCATCCGGTCTGCAGAAAAGATCCTTGGCTGCTTGCTGCCCACACTTGACAGCATCGCTTCTTCCCGCTACCTCAGCAGAGCAAAAAAACAAAATCAAGGACTCCTCTCACCCAGGCCACAAACACTTTGAGTTCCTCCCCTCAGGAAGGCGTTACAGGTCTGTTAGAACCTGCACATCCAGGTTCAGAGACAGCTTTTTCTCCACAGCCATCACAACTCTAAACATTCAATTACAGAAATAGGACTTCATCATGCTGAATGACTATCTTGCCTGTTTTGCACTGCATTTGCACTTTTCCAGTACTGTGATCTTTTGAATTTTTGTTTTTTTTGGAGTGAGAGTATGGCATGAGTAAGTGTATGAATGTAAACTACTATGCACTAGAAGCACCTGTCCCATTATGTGTATGTGAGAGTATGGCATGAGGAAGTGTATGAATGAATACTATTATGCACTAAAAGTACCTGTCCCATTATGTGTATATACACATAATGGGACAGGTGCTTTTAGTGCATAGGGTCCTACCCTTCAATAAACCATACCCTAACATATATGTTAGGGTATGGTTTATTGAAGGGTATGGCGTGTGCGTATGAATGTATACTTCTAGTAGCACTTAGATTTCATTGTGACAATATTTTACAATGTTTTACAATGATACAGAAAATGATTCTGATTCTGAGATATGTTAAAGAGTGAATATTAAGGTGGGTGAAGAGATTAAAACAAAAGACTGAGGACAGAGAAAGAGGAGACAGCAGTTTTTGATCTCATGGAAATCATGATGTGTATCACACAAAGCCGCCATCTAGTGGTGATACTGTAGAACCACAGGGAATGTGTCACGTCTTTAAAGGTCCCATGGCATGGTGCTCTTTGGATGCTTTTATATAGGCCTTAGTGGTCCCCTAATACTGTATCTGAAGTCTCTTTTATATAGACCTTAGTGGTCCCCTAATACTGTATCTGAAGTCTCTTTTATATAGGCCTTAGTGGTCCCCCTAATACTGTATCTGAAGTCTCTTTTATATAGACCTTAGTGGTCCCCTAATACTGTATCTGAAGTCTCTTTTATATAGACCTTAGTGGTCCCCTAATACTGTATCTGAAGTCTCTTTTATATAGACCTTAGTGGTCCCCTAATACTGTATCTGAAGTCTCTTTTATATAGACCTTAGTGGTCCCTCTAATACTGTATCTGAAGTCTCTTTTATATAGACCTTAGTGGTCCCCTAATACTGTATCTGAAGTCTCTTTTATATAGACCTTAGTGGTCCCCTAATACTGTATCTGAAGTCTCTTTTATATAGACCTTAGTGGTCCCCTAATACTGTATCTGAAGTCTCTTTTATATAGACCTTAGTGGTCCCTCTAATACTGTATCTGAAGTCTCTTTTATATAGACCTTAGTGGTCCCCCTAATACTGTATCTGAAGTCTCTTTTATATAGACCTTAGTGGTCCCCCTAATACTGTATCTGAAGTCTCTTTTATATAGACCTTAGTGGTCCCCTAATACTGTATCTGAAGTCTCTTTTATATAGACCTTAGTGGTCCCCCTAATACTGTATCTGAAGTCTCTTTTATATAGACCTTAGTGGTCCTCTAATACTGTATCTGAAGTCTCTTTTATATAGACCTTAGTGGTCCCCCTAATACTGTATCTGAAGTCTCTTTTATATAGGCCTTAGTGGTCCCCTAATACTGTATCTGAAGTCTCTTTTATATAGACCTTAGTGGTCCCCCTAATACTGTATCTGAAGTCTCTTTTATATAGGCCTTAGTGGTCCCCCTAATACTGTATCTGAAGTCTCTTTTATATAGAGCTTAGTGGTCCCCTAATACTGTATCTGAAGTCTCTTTTATATAGACCTTAGTGGTCCCCCTAATACTGTATCTGAAGTCTCTTTTATATAGACCTTAGTGGTCCCCTAATACTGTATCTGAAGTCTCTTTTATATAGACCTTAGTGGTCCCCTAATACTGTATCTGAAGTCTCTTTTATATAGACCTTAGTGGTCCCCTAATACTGTATCTGAAGTCTCTTTTATATAGACCTTAGTGGTCCCCTAATACTGTATCTGAAGTCTCTTTTATATAGACCTTAGTGGTCCCCCTAATACTGTATCTGAAGTCTCTTTTATATAGACCTTAGTGGTCCCCTAATACTGTATCTGAAGTCTCTTTTATATAGACCTTAGTGGTCCCCTAATACTGTATCTGAAGTCTCTTTTATATAGACCTTAGTGGTCCCCCTAATACTGTATCTGAAGTCTCTTTTATATAGACCTTAGTGGTCCCCTAATACTGTATCTGAAGTCTCTTTTATATAGACCTTAGTGGTCCCCCTAATACTGTATCTGAAGTCTCTTTTATATAGACCTTAGTGGTCCCCTAATACTGTATCTGAAGTCTCTTTTATATAGACCTTAGTGGTCCCCTAATACTGTATCTGAAGTCTCTTTTATATAGACCTTAGTGTTCCCCTAATACTGTATCCGAAGTCTCTTTTATATAGACCTTAGTGGTCCTCTAATACTGTATCTGAAGTCTCTTTTATATAGACCTTAGTGGTCCCCTAATACTGTATCCGAAGTCTCTTTTATATAGACCTTAGTGGTCCTCTAATACTGTATCTGAAGTCTCTTTTATATAGGCCTTAGTGGTCCCCTAATACTGTATCTGAAGTCTCTTTTATATAGGCCTTAACGGTCCCCTAATACTGTATCTGAAGTCTCTTTTATATAGACCTTAGTGGTCCTGTTATACTGTATCTGAAGTCTCTTTTATATAGACCTTAGTGGTCCTCTAATACTGTATCTGAAGTCTCTTTTATATAGACCTTAGTGGTCCTCTAATACTGTATCTGAAGTCTCTTTTATATAGACCTTAGTGGTCTCCCTAATACTGTATCTGAAGTCTCTTTTATATAGACCTTAGTGGTCCCCCTAATACTGTATCTGAAGTCTCTTTTATATAGACCTTAGTGGTCCCTCTAATACTGTATCTGAAGTCTCTTTTATATAGACCTTAGTGGTCCCCTAATACTGTATCCGAAGTCTCTTTTATATAGACCTTAGTGGTCCTCTAATACTGTATCTGAAGTCTCTTTTATATAGGCCTTAGTGGTCCCCCTAATACTGTATCTGAAGTCTCTTTTATATAGGCCTTAGCGGTCCCCCTAATACTGTATCTGAAGTCTCTTTTATATAGACCTTAGTGGTCCTGTAATACTGTATCTGAAGTCTCTTTTATATAGACCTTAGTGGTCTCCTAATACTGTATCTGAAGTCTCTTTTATATAGACCTTAGTGGTCCCCTAATACTGTATCTGAAGTCTCTTTTATATAGACCTTAGTGGTCCTCTAATACTGTATCTGAAGTCTCTTTTATATAGACCTTAGTGGTCCCCTAATACTGTATCTAAAGTCTCTTTTATATAGACCTTAGTGGTCCCCTAATACTGTATCTGAAGTCTCTTTCCTGAAATTCAGCCTTGGTGCAGAATTACAGCCACTAGAGCCAGTCCCACAATGAGCTTTCCTTAGAATGTGCCATTTCTGTTTCTGTAGCTATTGAGGAGGGGGGGTTGGGGGTCAAGGTGGAGGGTGGGGGTGTGGCCTTGACCAACTGCCACTTTGCTCGTTTGAAAGCCATGATGTCTCTCTCTCTCTCTCATGGCTGGGCCAAATTCTCTGGGTGGGCAAAGCAGAGAAAGGGGAGGTAACCTTGCTCCTTATGACCTCATAAGGAGAAGATTCCTGATTGGTCCATCTGAGCTTTCATTTTCTCAAAGGCAGAGCAGGATACCCAGGGCTCGGTTTACACCTATCACCATTTCTAGCCACTGGGGACCATAGGCAGGCTGGGGGAACTCATATTAATGTTAAAAAACTAAATAAAGTGAAATTTTCATGCAATGGGACCTTTAAGAGCAAACCAGATCTACCGCAGAAACAGACTGGATCACCTCTTACACTACAGTCTTCTTTCTACAGTTCTGTTTTCGAAAACTGCTTTATATATAAAGTTATAAATGCTATTGCACATAGCAGCAGATCTGGAACCAAAGTCCTGGATGAGAGCATTACTTTGTCCTTCTCCAGAGTCCATAACAAACACCATGTTTGTTCATTCATTCATTCATTCAGTCATTCATTCATTCATTACCTGATACAGAACACCTGCTAAAAGCTGATGGTGTCAAATGTCTTGAAACTCAGGAAATTCATATTAATGTTATTTATAGTGTCAAATAACAACTGGACTTATGCTGCGTCCAGACACAATTTTTAGCTCGCAAGTTACGACTTCAAGTCACGACTTCAAGTCACAACTCACGACTTGGTAGCATTCCAGGCAATAGCTGATACTAGCGATTTCTAGTCTGTGACATATTTTGGGCTTCATTTAATAAACATAACCTGTAGTAGTACACAATCGTATGTGTATTGTTTTTAGTTTCAATGTGCAGAATTACTTTTCATTGGCTATTTATGTCTATTTATTTCTATTTCTCACAGTTGCATCTGTACAGCATCAACGGGGGGCGCCATTGTTGTTTATGTATGTGTGACGTCAAAAAATGTAACTGGGAGTACAAGGATATGGTACGAGTTCACGGGTAGTAACTTGCTGCTTTGACTGCTGTTCCAGGGCACTTTCATGGGGAGAAGGTTGTGAAAACACAAGTTATGGGTTGCCTGGAACGCAGCATTATCTCAGGACTCTTTACAGATAGAGTAGGTCTAGAGCACACTCCATAAGTATATTAAGGTAAAGAGTAAGTATAGTAAAGAGTCAGCTGATGGCAGAAATCATGAAAATGATTGCCCTGAAGATGAAATGTGTAGATTTGTTTAAACATCAGAAAATTGTTTTCAAATGTTTATCAGAAAAAATTAATGTTTTTTCTCAGATCTGCTTTAGGCCGGTTACACACTGCATGCGTCGCGCGAGCGTGTCAACTGCGTGGCATGTCCGTTTTTATTTTAGCTCCCATGTTAACAGGTTAAAACTTACACACTGCCTGCGTGACACGCATGTCTCAGGCGCGGCTCGAGCTGCACCGAAAACGTGTGCCTGCTAGAAATAGAACCGACACCTATTTTTCACGCGACATACAAGTGTGTTGGAAGCGTTTCCAGGCGAAGTAGAATAGGAAAAGATGTTTATATGTCATTTAGACATGAATACATATTAATAAATGACATGTTGATGTTTGAAAGTCTCGAGGTTTTGATATAAATGTAATAAAATAAAAAAATCAATTATCTAATATTGCACCTGTCAATACAGAACGTAATATTCTGCAGCCTATTTTGCCGTCAATACTGCTGACGTTGTCTTTGCTGTAATCAGATCAGTATATATTTATGTTTAACATGGTATTTCATTTTATCAATGGGTAACGTCCATGTGTCCAGACAAGGCTAGCAGCAGCAGCACTGCGTCAGACACGTTTCGGGTGTGTAAAGACATAGAAAAATCCACGCAGCCGCCACGCAGGCAGTGTGTAACTGGCCTTACAGTGCAGTGTTTGATGATGATGTTGATGTGACGACCCCTGCTGTGTCTGGGATATACCTGTCTCTCTGACTCTGCAGGTGAATGGTTAGGGTAACCTGGAACACCTGAATGTTCTCAGGTCACAGCTCAACAGAGAAGATACTGAGATTGGGGATTTGAATATTAAGGTTTATTTCTGCTAAATGTGAACTGAACAAAATACATTTCCTCAGCACAATTTTGTACAATTCTTGTACTATATTTATACTTTTAAATTTGACTGTTAAATGTGGTAAAATACACAATCTCATACGTCGCATGGAATCCACTTGAAAATCAGAGGGAATGTGAGCGGGGCATTGAAATGAAACTCTACCCTCGTTCACTTTCAGCACAACCTATACGGATCGACCGACAGTTGTAGCACTACTGCTTCAAGTTTGATTGGCTTGGTAATGAGCTGCATGAGTTTCTGATTTAGAATCTTTGTGATCTGTGTCATGATTAATCTTATATCTTTCAAAAACAGAATTTCTTTCACACATTTACAGAAGATGTTGGAAATAAAGAAATCACACATACAACTATCTAATAAATAAAACACATATAGGTTATATTACATGTTTCAGTAAAATATCAAGCTAACAATGAGAAAACTAAAAAGTTGAAATGTATTCATTCATCTTCTGTTTCTCTGGTGGTCAGTAACATGAGTGAAACACAAGAATTTTGGTATTCTTCAACATCAACATTTATTTTTGGTCATTGGCCTTCCATCCAGATACATTTTGGCCCTTCATATGAAAGAATTTGGGCACCTCTGCTGTAGAACATTCTACCTTTTAATGTCCCTGTTAAAATTCTCCAGCCACTTCTTTTTTATTTCTGATTTGGTTATGCTTTTAACTTCAGCCTTACTCTAATTTACTGCCATATGTACTTCTGTTTGTTTGTTGCAAGGGGCACAACTGAACCAAAGAGGCATTTAAAAGTTCACTAGCCCACAGAGCCCAGGAGCTGCCAGTGTTAACTACTAACGAGCCCAGGAGCTGCCAGCGTTAACTAACGAACCCAGGAGCTGCTAACGTTAACTTATGAGCCCAGGAGCTGCCAGCGTTAACTAACGAGCCCAGGAGCCGCCAGCGTTAACTAACGAGCCCAGGAGCTGCCACCACTCTGCCACGCCCACCTGCAGTATCTGCAAGGAAAGCAGACACACAAACATGATACCAGGCAGACATGACAGAGAGGGTTAACACAGAAGGCACTCATCAGATGATGGAGTTATACTATCTCTCCACTAGATGGGGCTAACTGGCCATCTAATGAGCTAAAGATCAGCAACATCAACTCTCTGCTGTGACCAGCGTGTACAGCAGCAGTTATCTCTCCGTATGCTGTTACATAATAGCAAGGGCTGAGGGGAAGTGGAATAACTAATGAAACACAGCCAAGGTTCACTGATTTAGCTTTACTTGTCTACTTTTACTTTCTAAAGTACATTTTGCTGATAATGCCTGTGTACTGTTAATTTGATACTTTAAGCTGTGTGGACTAGATAGACCTTCCTCCGCAGCACTGTGGAGGAAGGTCTGGCAATGTGAGACTATGACCCACTAGAAGTGTGTTGTTGTTTGACCTCCGAGTTGTGATGAAACTTCCTGTCAAAGTGTCGACAGACAGCAGCAGCTTCCCTCAAACGATCATATTCAGACATGAGTCAGACTTAAGTATGGAAGAACCTAACACAAGTAAAGCATCAACAAAAAAGTGAATGTACAGTTAGATTTATTGCCCCAGAGGGATATTTGTTTTCACCACCAATCCACAGAAACATGAATATACACATAGCAAAATACAGATATAATACACAAAATCTCCATGAATGCATTCCTCATCAGTGAGAGTTAAGAGTATTTATGGAAAGTTATAATTAGGACTTTGTGTTGTAAAATCACTACCCAACTGTTAAACTATCCAATTGCACCTTTGTGCTTAAAAAATTGAGGATCACTTATAGTTTTCTTGACTAGAAAACTAATTCAAAATCAAAGCTCCAACAGTATTCTCCTGTCATGCCACACTGTGGAAAAATCCCTTAAATTAAGTTTGAATCTAGGTAGATAAATTTTACTAAACATTAGAAAATGTAGTTTTAAAATGTTGATCAGACAAATGTCTTTGTATTTAGTCTCAGATCTGCTTCAAAGTGCAGAGTGTGATTTGATTTCGGCAGTTGATCTTCAGTCAGTGTTTCTGTCCACAGGAGAGACTCTCAGTCCTGCAGAGAGCATAGAGACACTGAGGCACCAGACCAGACCCCAAACCCAGGATAAAGAGGTTGAGTGAATGTGGTGTTGAAGGTGTGGAGGTGGATCAGTCTGTAAGAGGAGACTATGTGGAAGGACAGAATGCCAGCAGGACAGTCCACATACACTGCTACTCTGTCAGAGATAGAAGAGGAGGAGGAGGAGGAGGTTGTTCTGTTTTTGTGCTTGACAGAGTAATGACCATCAACAGAGCAGCTGAGACTCCAGGACTGATCATTCCCTCCAAACCCACAGTCATCACTAGTTCCTTTACTTCTGATTCCTCTGTAACTCACTGCTATAGAAACCTGTCCTCTCCTCTCAACCTCCCAGTAACAGCGACCAGTCAGACCATTTTTACACAGAAGCTGAGGCCAGCGGTCAAACCTCTCTGGATGATCAGGATATGACTGATACTCCTCCACACGTGTCACCTTCCTGTTGTCGTCAGACAGTTTTAGTTTTCGTTGTACTGTGTTTGTGTCCAGTTCCAGTTCACAGGCATCTAAAGGAGAGAACAAAACACAATGGGGGGCAGGTTATTATCCATTGATTTTTTAACAACTTTGTTTATTTTTTTATTTTTTTTTATTTTCAGCAGCACAAAGTAGCTCTGAACCATCTGCTTTCTCAAACTTTTATTAGCTCCACCAAAGTGCTCACAAATAGCACAAAGTTCACACCTTTGAAGATCAAATCTCAAACTGTCGTCTTCTGCAGAAAAGCTTCACCACAGTGTACTGAACTCAGAGTAAATGAATATCAGAGGAATGTTGGTCCAGCAACTGGCTTTAAAGGCAGGGGTCTCATTTATAAATGTGGTGTACACACAAAACGGGGCTGATAATGTGTGCAATCGTTACACTTAATGTCCTCGTTATCGGTTTGAACTTTAATACTGTTTGTGACAAAACCTGCATGAAGAAAAGTGTGTTTGCCTATTAGACTGTCTTCTTTAAATTGTATCTCGGGATGGGTGATACCACTAATTGATGCTGTGATTTTGGCAAGGTGTTAACAATCACAAATTGTTGTAAACATATAAATACCGCGATGACCCCCGTGCGTAATGCTAAATGATGACACTGCTGGCACTGCAGGAGGACTATGGCAATGGAAGAATCAGGAGAGAAAGAGGCTTCAGGGCCCATGACGATGACTGGCTAATTTGACGATTTAAATTCCCTAAAGCTGTGCTCTTGGATCTATGTACTGAATTGGGTCCAGTAGAGAGGGCACCACTCTGGGGGCAACTGGCTGTTTCCAGAGGGAAATGGCAGACAGCTAAGTGTTTTATATAAATATTATATATAATATTCAACTTTATCACCAAGGCTCATGTGGATATAATATATATTTCTGTTAAATCTTAGGGTGAGGCTATTTGCACCCCTGGTACAATTAGCAGTATGCTATTTGTACCCTGGTGCAATTAGAAGTGTATGCTATTTGCACCCCTGGTACAATTAGCAGTGTATGTTATTTGCACCCCTGTGCATTTACAGTACCTTGGCATATATTTACACACAGTTATCCATACTACTCATGTATTACACCTTTTTGGAATATTATCGCCCTGACATTCTTACCCTAACCATAACCAATCCCACTCCTTTTGCCTAAACCTAACCAACCCAACCAGAGCAGGCATATTCATGAGTCTTCCCCTACCACCCTGCAAAAAATTTAAAAATTCGCGTTTGCGGGTCCTGACTTGCGCAATTGCATGCAAATTATCCAATCCAAATTTAAAAAAAATAAAATCACCACACAGGGGAATCAAACTCCAAACTCCCATACTAAAGGTAAGTGTACTAACCACTCACCTAGCAATTCTTTCAGGAAGTTGAACAACTGTTTACCATTTGGTTTTTTCAAGCCTCGGTTGCTAGGTAACAATACTGTATACAAAAAAATAGATACTAGGCTAACTAACAAACTAACGGTTGTATGCTTTCACTGAAGACAGAAAGCGCAACTGTAGTATCCATTTTCCGCTAGAAATTCAATTGTTATAAACTTTAGAGACAAAACTTCCCTAATATGCCAGTTTCTGCGGTCATGGAAGATGAACGTCCGCCATGATTTCGGTGCACGCGAGCAACGTTTTTTTGTTGTTACGTCACAGGGTGTAAATAGCTCAGCTGTGTGGCTGAGGCTATTCGTACCAGGGGTGCAAATAGACACTCCGTAAATCTTATCATATAGGTCTGGTATATTAAAGCTGTCCCCGAGTGCCATAATGCCTGCCGTTTTGGATGGTATTATTAATATAGGTAGTCTATAGATCAGGTTTCCATACACTGTGTGAGAACAGGCCAGAATTATAATTCAAATAGCAGCAATTCCCGAGCGTCTGAGAAGATTTTTTGCTTTTTTCCCACCAGTCGTCATGGCGTAACGATAGAACAACTGCCAGGGTCATTATCATACTGATAAGCATTCATGAAGTGCTTTGCATTGACTATTTATGGTTAAAAATGGGCGTGTACAGGGCAGGATGAGAGGCTGATTCACACACGCACACTCTGTGATTTATAAAGAGAATATGCTTACAGATGCGCTTCTGAATGGTTTTAGTTGGCTTACTGTTGGCTCCACTGTTGATGAAATGTATTTATTAGTTCTGCTTGATCACTGTGATCAGTTGGTGGTGTTTGTGGATTTTATTTCATCAATTAAGTTCTAACATCTTCCAGCCACAAAGACAAAAACAAACTCTTGATAAATTCACAATTGTGTTTTTAGTCAAGAAAATGTAAAAATCTAGGGCAGCTAAGTTCTCAGGAATCAAACTTCAAACACACTCACACTTCCTTGAACCAGGTCTCAGTCTCTGTGGTCCACCATGGTCCATCCTGCAGAAAGAAACAAAGTCACAATCAATGTCATACACCTTCACTCAGATCCTCCATTAAACATGAAGCAGATTCCCTCAGTCAGTGACAGAGCAACTTTGTTATCTGTCTGACCATATATGTCTGACCATACATGAGTGTGTCCAGTCTCCAGTGTGGATCCTCCAGTCCAGCCAACATCAGCTTCACTCCTGTGTATCCTGGATGATTGTAGCTCAGGTCCAACACTCTCAGACCGGAGAGGTTGGAGCTCAGAGATGAGGCCAGAAAAGTACAGCCTTCTTCTGAGATCAGACAGCCTGAGAGACTAAACACACACCACAAACACACACACACAACCACACACACACATACACACATTCGTCCACATGTCATCGACATCAGGACATCACGACCTGGTATAGCAGTCACACCATGCCCTCAACTTCAAGGCTCTACAAAGCATGGTGGAAACTGCTAAGCACATAACCAGGACAGAGCTGCAATCCATGGCGGACCCCCAGCGATGCAAGAAGTAGGCTGACAAGATAATTAGAAACCCAGATCACACACAAAGTTTTCTACAAATGATATCCAACTCCAAAAATCCCTGTATAGTTGGAAGTTAGAACAAAAGTACAGAGAGTCATTTCTATGTTGTCTATGTTGTCATATTCTATGTGTCAACTGGTGTTGTTGTAAACCCATTGAATACCAAACATATCATATGGGACCATCGTTAAATAATACAGGATCTTTTTAACACAACTTCTTATTTATTACTTTATTGTAAAAATACTTCGGAATAAGCCATAGTTTGATAACATATAATTGGTTTACGATTTCTGAAGATCTAATGTTATCAAGTAGTACAACAGTCATATATTCTGTAAATTATGGTAATGAAAAGCTATTTTTCTTTACACTGTGAATCTTGGACAATAAAGGAGTGTAATAAACCTGCGTTTTGTATATCCAAGTAATGTTTCTGTGTTGTAAACCAAAACCCCTATCCTGGTGACAACTAGCCTGACTCCGCTCTCCTACATACTTCCGCTCAATTTTTCATTTTCCTTCAGTACTATGTCTGGGTTTGCGGTATATTCTTGGTATTTCTCCGGCCAAATTTTTGGCGGTCCAATTAGCTAACAGTTGGAGTGGCTGAGAACGACTCTGAGGTGCAGTAACCTTCGGTGAGTTTTGTAATGGCAGCGGAGAAAGATGTGAGCGAAGCATTCGGTCCGTTGTGGCAATTCTGTCGAATATCCAGAAGTTAAAGCCAGAGCAAGAACAATCTTTGCTGACTTTTGTTGGTGGCCATGATTTTGTGGCCATCCTTCCTATAGGGTTCGGGAAAAGTTTAGATTTTCCAGCTCGCTCCGTTAGTGGTGAAGGAGTTAGCTAAGACTAATGCTAGTGATGCTAATGATAACGCTAGCGATGTTAAGCCGACATCACAACCAAACGTTAGCGATTGGTTATGGCAGATCCAGAGTGGCTCTGGCCAGATCCAGTAGTTTTAAACTTCAACACAGTACCCGCCTTCAAGGAAGTTAACGCTTGTCAATGGAGAGTGGCCAGAATCTCTGTACAAATGAAATGTACGAGAGTCTGGTAGGACCAGGCTAGGTGACAACCTCCTGAGTCAAAAAAACCTTCAGTTCGATATTGTTGCCAGATTTAATGCAGGATCGTAAAAGGACTAAAGAGACTGAATGTTTAACTTGTGTTGCTACTCAGGTCCAGATCTTTCAGACTATTTAGCCTAATAGGATTCGATAAAATGTCCATCCAATAATTAATATTTAAAGAGAATAACATGGAACAGCTGAGCACCAACCTGAGAGTTTCCAGTCGGCAGTGTGGACACTTTAGTCCAGCAGACACCAGCTCCACTCCTGAATCCTGCAGGTCGTTGTTACTCAGGTCCAGCTCTCTCAGACTAGAGGACTGGGAGCTGAGAACTGAGGACAGAGCTTCACAGCTTCTCTCTGACAGGTTACAGCCACTCAATCTGCAATAAAAAGTCCATCCAATAATTAACATATGAAGAAAATGTCAGCTCAGAGGGTAATAATTTTCAAATAGCTGATAAACCTGAGAGTTTCCAGTCTGCAGTGTGGACTGTCTAGTCCAGGAGACAGATGCTTCACTCCTGAATCCTTCAGGACATTGTTACTCAGGTCCAGCTCTCTCAGACTAGAGGACTGGGATCTGAGAACTGAGGACAGAGCTTCACAGCTTCTCTTTGACAGTTTACAGCCACTCAATCTGAAATAAAATGTCCATCCAATAATTAACATAAATATAAAATAACAGCTCAGAGGATTATCATTTCAAATAGCTTATAACCAACCTGAGAGTTTCCAGTCTGCAATGTGAACTCTCTAGTCCAGAGGACAGATGCTTCACTCCTGAATCCTGCAGGTCATTGTTACTCAGGTCCAGCTCTCTCAGACTAGAGGGCTGGGAGCTGAGAACTGAGGACAGAGCTTCACAACTTCTCTCTGAAAGGTCACAGCCACTTAGTCTGAAGAGGAATCAGCAATATAAGAAAGTTAAAGTAGTTTTCTGAATAAAGAAAAAATGCATTTAATATGGATAGTTCTGTGTGCATTTACAGAGCTTTGTTGGAGGCTTTGACCACTGGCATCAGCCTCAGAAGAGCCTCCTCTGAAACAGAGTATTTCTTCAGGTCAAACACGTCCAGGTCGTTTTGTGATGACAGTAAGATGAAAACCAGAGCTGACCACTGAGCAGGAGATAGTTTATCTGTGGAGAGACTTCCTGATCTCAGGGACTGTTGGATCTCCTCCACTAGAGAACAGTCATTCAGTTCATTCAGACAGTGGAACAGATTTATGCTTCTCTCTGCAGACAGATTCTCACAGATCTTCTTTTTGATGTACTCAACTGTTTTCTCGTTTGTCTGTGAGCTACTTTCTGTCTGTGTCAACAGGCTTCTTAAAAGATTTTGATTGGACTCTAGAGAAAGACCCAGGAGGAAGCGGAGGAACAAGTCTAAGTGTCCATTTGGACTCTGTAAGGCCTTGTCCACGGCACTCTGGTAGAAATGTGCTGATTTGTCCCTGAACAATTCAGACCACCAGGAGGTTGATTGTACTTCTGACATCAGGTTGACTCCAGAGTTGATGAATGTCAGGTGAACATGAAGAGCAGCCAGAAACTCTTGAACACTCAGATGGATGAAGCAGAACACCTTGTCCTGGTACAGTCCACTCTCCTCTTTAAAGATCTGTGTGAACACTCCTGAGTACACTGAGGCTGCTGTGATATCGATGCCACACTCTGTCAGGTCTGATTCATAGAAGATCAGGTTGCCTTTCTGCAGCTGCTCAAAAGCCAGTTTTCCTAGAGACTCAATCATCTTCCTGGTGTCTGGACTCCAGGGTGGATCTGTTTCACGTTTGTCATGAAACTTGACGTTCGTCCATTTGGACTGAACCACCAGGAAGTGGATGTACATCTCAGTCAGAGTTTTGGGAAGCTCTCCTCCCTCTCTGGTCTTCAAGACCTTCTTTAGAACTGCAGCAGTGATCCAGCAGAAGACTGGGATGTGGCACATGTTGTGGAGGCTTCGTGATGTCTTGATGTGGGAGATGATTCTGTTGGCCTGCTTCTTGTCTTTGTATCTCTTACTGAAGTACTCCTCCTTCTGTGGGTCGGTGAACCCTCTGACCTCTGTCACCATGTCAACACACTCAGCGGGGATCTGATTGGCTGCTGCAGGCCGTGTGGTTATCCAGAGGCGAGCAGAGGGAAGCAATTTCCCCCTGATGAGGTTTGTCAGTAGCACATCCACTGAGGTGGACTCTGTAACATCAGTCAGGATCTCAGTGTTGTGGAAGTCCAGAGGAAGTCGACACTCATCCAGACCGTCAAAGATGAACACAACCATGAACTCTTCAAACCTGCAGATTCCTGCTTCTTTGATTTCACTAAAGAAGTGATGAACAAGTTCCACCAAGCTGTACTTTTTCTCTTTCAGCATGTTCAGCTCCCTGAAAGTGAATGGAAATGTGAACTGGATGTCCTGGTTGGCTTTGCCTTCAGCCCAGTCCAGAGTGAACTTCTGTGTTAAGACTGTTTTCCCAATGCCAGCCACTCCCTTCGTCACCACTTTTCTGATTGGTTCTTCTCTTTCAGGTGGGGTTGTAAATATGTCTTCATATGTGATTGTTGTTTCTGGTCTGTCTGACGTCCAGGATGCTGTTTCAATTTGTCTGAACTCATGTTGATCATTGACCTCTGCAGTCCCTCCCCCTTTGATGTGGATCTCTGTAAACATCTGATTAAGAAGGGTCTTGTTTCCTGCTTTAGCAATTCCCTCAAACACACACTGGAACATCTTATGTAAGTTGGATTTGACTTTTCGCTGGCATGCAGCAAGAATCTCTGTAAGAATAAAACAATGAAATCAATGAGGTTTTGTTCTGGTGAATGTGTGTGCTATCTGTATTCATGAAATCTATTCAGCCCATTTGATGACAAGGTCCTGAATATGTTACTATTGTAAAATGACTTAGTATTCTTCAAAAACAACTATGTTGGGTGTCTCAGTCATACATCTATGAAGTCTTCATTGTCCAAATAAACCAGAAGGTACATTACTTATTTACAGAGGGAATTAATATTGCCCAAGTAGTATCTTACAGTGACATCGGTGTGTGAAAATTTTAACCAGCAGAGTAAACAAAAACATTCTGATTTTGTTTCATAATTTTTTGTTCTCTGAGACACTTTAAATGTTGTTTCTCTTGTGGATGTTTGGTAGCTTGTTCTGTTGTTATGAACACAACATATGCAGCTTTGTAGATAAGAGGGAGACATTGGTAACAAAGGTAATATTTGTTGAAGACTGTGATATAAAAGTTTAATCTTTGTTACATTAATTATTTTAATTCATAATGATTATGATTTACCTGCAGGTTCTGAGATGATGTTTGATAAATTCTCCACTAGATCATTTTGATTTATCTTCACTAAAAGTATTCTGGTCACTTTAATAGTGTTTATACTGTAGGTCTGGAACATTATATCCACTGTGTTCACCCTGTTTACACTCTCCAGTTTACTCTTTGGGATTGCTGGGAAGTCTTTTAGGACTCCCTGCAGGTACCACTTAAATTTTTCAAAGTCGTCGGCTCCCAAATTTTCTAAAATTCCCAAGACGACTTCTTTAGGCGTCTCCATTTTTTGTCCCTGCAAAAATACAAAAGATACCAAAAAGAAAACTGTCACTTAACAGAACTTTTGGGAGTTTAAAAATACTCTTATTATCAAAACAGACCAGTTTTGTAGATCATGTTATATTTGTGTAAACAAATAATAATTCAAGATTCATTCATGGATCATTATATAATGGTAATTATTAAACCAAAAGTAAAGATTCTGCATTAATTCTATTAGACTTCAGTGTTTTATCAGATTTAATGAGTAGGGTGTTTAGAATATGAATAATAAGTGAGTGTCAGTAATAAGACATTTATTGTCCTTACACTAACAGATCACCTGAACACTGTGGCTAACTCTTCAAGACAAACCCATTTTCACAGAGTGATGAAACTCATCAGCAATCAGCTGAAAAGTGTCAATTACCAAAAGTGTAACCTGGAGGAAACACACACACACACACACAAAGGAAGTAGGGGGAAAGGGGAAGGGTGTAATCTGAAGGCTGTTTTATGGTTCTGCGGAGGCTCCATGCAGAGCTTTCACCGTAGCCTACGTAAGTGGCCTGATGTTTATACTTGTGCGCTGGTGTGTGTGTCGAGCCGGCATGTGTGTGTGTATGTGTGTGTGGGGAATGTGTGGTAGAGCGAGGGAGAAGTGAGAGAGTGACGGCGATTAGCTTCGGAGCAAGTACCAACTATAGAGTCATAGTGAGATAACCAGTTTCTCATCTGTTCTTTCTGACCACGGTGGGAAATCTGGAGCAGGAAAAGTTAACCCTCTCCTTGATTTCATGTTGTTTATGGAGAAGGAGAACAAGGAAATGAGTCGGGGGGGGGGAAATGCAACGCTACCAAGCAACAGCCGAGAGACGTACGTTGCAGCGACGTGTAGTTAAACATTTTTGAGAGGTGCATGTCAGGCTACGGCGTCCAGCGTAGGTTTGTGTCCTCATGTACCTATGTGTGTAGCATTGTCGTAGATTTTACGCAGAAGTATAAATCAGCCTTAACTGTAAATTTGTGACATGCCTGTCTTCATATGGGAGCTCTGTGTGTTCAGTTTGTTACGTTCTGTAACAAACTGAACAAAGACTTGCATCTGTTTTGATTGGTATTATAAATTGAAGGGGGTAATATCACTAACACACTAACCTGTACTAACACAGTACTTTGTGTTTTGGTACTTTGACTGCAGTACAGAATAATCAGTGGAGACCTCAGATTCATTCATGAGTTGTTTGTCAGGAATATAAATAATGAGCCAGTGTCAGGAATGTTTGATAAGTCATTTATTGTCCTCACACTAACAGATCACCTCCAGTCCTTTCTCACATTGTCAGCAAAGCTACTTTGTGAGTTATATATTGATTTTGAATAAGCTCCATAATGGTTAGCATGGTTAGCTCCCATTGGTAAAAGCAGCTGGTGATCCTAAACACGGTAGCTAACAGCTGTTAGAACAGAGCTAAACTCTTCAACACAAACACATTTTCACAGTTTAATGAAACTAACAGAAATCAGAAATTAGCTGAAAAGTGTAACTTACCAAAAGTTTAACCTGGAGGAAACATGTCTGCATCACAACATGGGAGGAAGTTAAAGTAAACTGCTGCTGACACACACGAACACACACATACACAGAGCAGGAAGTAGGGGAAAAAGGGGGAAGGGTGTAATCTAACTGTAAGTTTGTGACATACCTGTCTATATCTGGGAGTGCTTTTCAAAATGTGATTAAAAACTAGTTCCATGTGTCTGCTGTTAAATGGTGCAGCTGTTAGAATAATAATAAGCTTTATTCTGTAGCATTTTTCTTAACAAGCTTACTGTTGTGAATCTGTTACATTCTGTAACAATTTGAACAAAGACTTGCATCAGTTTTGACGGATAAATTGAAAGGGGGTAATAGCACTGATTCAAGAACATTTAAAAGGGTGCCTGGGTAGCTCACCTGGCGCACATATATAGAGGTTTACTCCTCGAGGCCAACAACAGGTTTGACTCCGATTTTCTTTGTGCAGCTTTCTTTGGAGTTTCTTGCACTGTTCCATGATATGATCTCCCTGACAGAAGATACAAGGTTTCATGAAGGCTTTGTTCATGTTTGTTCCCTTCTCCTGAACTTTCTTGTTTCTGGCACCAGCAGCATCTTTCTCAGCTTTCTGTTCTTTTATTTCAGTGGCTAGTGTTGTGATGTTTTTCTTTCCACTTGACCTTTCAGTCTGGCCTTTAAGACATATTACATGAGAGGGTTTAATTTCCTTTCACCCAGGGTTAATGCTTTTATCTTTTAAAGAGGCCTGTGGAGGCTGAGAGATTGTGTGATATCACTCTGAGCAGTACCCTATGATCAAGCAAGTCATTTAGTTTGTACTTTTTAAGGAAACTTGCTTTTAACATTAAAACTAAAATGTGAACTTTTTCTTAAGACTTTCTATTCAAATGTGTGCTGTGATTTCAATTGATGGAAATATTCAATAAATAACCAAAAACATTTTTATGTGTGTTTCCTCTAAGTATTGTAACATCACAAAGTTAAGAGATGCAATTTCATTAGAAATGAAATCATTCCTCTAATAGTTGAGCATGTTTACAGTACAAACCTTGTCAGTGAAAAACATCAAATAAAATAATAAATCTTTCATTGATCATCATCAGGGTCAAATGTTCATATTAATTGCGATTTTAGGTAACATCGTCCAGCCCTATAGGCCTGTTCTACATTACTTTACCAAAGATAAGACTTCTACATAGCCTACGTATTTTAGACATTTGCAGTCCATACATCAAAGGGTTGAAGATCGGTTGGCAGGTCAGGAAGTATAATGACAAAAAAATGCGCAACATCATGGGTACACTGCTCATATTAAACCTGCTCTGTACTATTTCAAAGAAAGAACCAAAAGAAAAGTTGAGTAGAGAAGCGAGGTGAGGTGTGCAGGTACTGACAGCTTTCTGTCTGGTCTGTTTAGAACCAGAAAAACACACTTTAAGAATCCTCATGTAGGAGTAAAGATTGAGAATTATAAGACCAAAAAATACAGTAAACATATACACAAGTCCATATATGTTATTGACGGTTGTGTCAAAGCATGCCAGTTTAACGATTGGGTAGTTGTCACAGTACACTTTTTGAATTGTGTTCCCACACAGCTGTAAGGTGACACTCAGAGATATCACGACAACAATGTGAAGTACACAGAATAACCATACGGACGCAATAAGTACGGCAACCTTGTTAGATGTCATACGAGTTTTATATTGCAGAGGATAACAGATAGCAAGATATCTGTCATAAGACATGACTCCTAAGGTAAACAATTCTACATTTGCATAGACATGCAGAGAAAAAATCTGTACAAAACAGAAGGGAGCAGGAACAGTGTGAATGTCAGAGAGGATCTGAACCAGAAGGAATGGAAACAACCCTGTACTACCATACAGTTCATTTACAAACAGGCTGCACAGAAAAAGGTACATAGGTTCATGTAAGCTTCTGTTCATACAGATAACCACAATCAGCAACAGATTGGTACAAACTATTACAATATATAAAGACATAACAATCAAGAAATATAAATATTTGAAAACCCCGGTGTCAAAATAGGCACTTAGTGTGAAAAATGAAACCTGTGTAGAGTTTATCATGATCCTCCTGACTCTGAAAAACAAAAATGATAACATTTTACAAGATAACTTTTGTTAAAGGATTTCTGAAAGGTTAGTTAAACCTTTAAATCTTTCTTCAGACTGTGTAGAGATAAAGCATTGATCAAAAACAGAATTCAATCAACAAACAGGAGAGTAATTAATTCCTCATACTCACCATTCCCCAAGTATGTATTGTAATACTAAAGGTAAGACATTACACACTCAGTTTATGACATTGTGTGACTCCTAACATTCATCTGCTTCTGTTGGACTGTGAGTCTTTCCTAACTGAGCTCAAACTATGCTTCTACGTCTTTTAACCTTTTTCAGTGAGGAGACGCCCACAGCAGCAGTCTGACCTCATTATCAGAGCACCAGCTCGTTGTAGCAACGAGTAGTTGCTTGTTTCTAAGTGATGCTTGAAAGAAATAACACATTTTACACAATAACACAGCGCCATGAAACCATAAACATCACTGACTCTACCCGGTTTGCTGCTTCCTGTTTGGTGCTGGAGGGAGAATTGGTTGGTGACAACGTTCACATGATTTCACTTTACTAGCAAGACTTCAAAACTTCGGATAACTTCAAACATGATTTGACTTTATCCTGACACTAACAGATCACCTTCAGTCCTGTCTCACTTTTTCCAGAAACGCTACATTTGAGTTAAATATTGATTTTGAATAAGCTCCATAATGGTTAGCATGGTTAGCTCCCATTGTTGAATGCAGCTGGGGATCCTTAATACAGTGGCTAACAGCTGTTAGAACAGAGCTAAACTCTTCAACACAAACACATTTTCACAGTTTGATTAAACTAACATAAATCAGAAATTACCTGAAAAGTGTCACTTACCAAAAGTTTAACCTGGAGGAAACGTATCTGCATCAGAACACAGGAAGACATTAAAGGTGCTTTAAGTGATGTGACGCATTTTTTAGGCTAAAACATTTTTCGTCATATACAGCAAACATCTCCTCACTATCCGCTAGCTGCCTGTCCTCTGAACACACTGTAAAAAAAACGCGGTCCCTGAAGACAGCCCAGGCTCCACAAACGGCAACAAAAACAAACTGCTCCGACCAGGTTATATTGCATGATTCAGTAGAATATAAAGCTAATAATGAGAAAACTAAAAAGTTGAAATGTATTTATTTATTTTCTCTTTCTCTGGTGGTCAGCAACAGGAGTTTTAGTGCAGTACTACTTAAATATGTAAGTTTTATCTACGAAGAAACACAAGAATTTTGGTATTCTTCAACATCAACATTTATTTTTGGTCCTTGGCCTTCCATCCAGATACATTTCGGCCCTTCATATGAAAAAAATAATTTGGTCACCTCTGCTGTAGAACATTCTACCTTTAAAGGGGTGATAGAATGATTATATAGAGTATTTCACACTGTTCCTTATGGTCTCCTAATTGGATATGTAACATTTGTTGGGCTGAAAATGGTCTGGTTGATATTTTATTGGCCCTTATGCATCCCTGTGTTTTGGCCCTATTTGTAACAAGAGCTTTTCTTCCAAATATGATATGCTCATGAATATTTAGATGACCTGCGCACTGATTAGCTGAGCGAATCCCCATACACACACATTAGAGACGTGCATTGATTGGTTGAGCGAATCCCCATACACACACATTAGAGAAGCAACAGAATCTCCTATTCCAAACACTGCAATGTTTCGTTACCAAATTTACTTCTGAGACTTTTTTATGCAATAAATCAACTATATAAAGCTCAAATATGGGCCGTTTTACGAAAATTCATGGCTAATTGCAAATTTGGTAAGACGTGTCAGACTTTAGGAGCTCCACACAGTCTGACGACAAAGCAGCAGCCTGCTGGGCTCCATACCCAGGGCAAAGTCACCCTTTGTGGATTACTGCACTACAGGGCTCCGCAGCCGGCTGCTGGCATAACTATAATATGTTTACAGTTTGAATTTCGTCACTACACTTATAACACAGCTACCCCAAGGTCTTGCAAAGCTAACAAAAGCTTACAGTCCGATTTAAATTTAAGGCATTTTTATGAATGTGAGGGGTCTTGTTAGGAGGAGCAGCTAGCTATGTGTCCCATTGAAAACAATGGGAAAATATCGCGGCTAACTAGCTACACTTTCGGCATAACTATAATATGTTTACAGTTTGAATTTCGTCACAGCATGTATATTACAGGTTCCCCATGGTCTTACGAAGCTTAGCTAACACTTGTCCGATTTCGGATTTAATGCATTTTTGTGAATTTCAGAGGTCTCGTTAAGAGGAGGCTAGCTAGCTCTCATTGATGGACTCCAGCTCACCGCGGGCTCTATCAATGAGACTCGTGGACAAGAGGCGTTTATTTCCCCAATCGATTGTTTAAATAATTCAACTCACATATCCATTATAAGATTAACTGGAACCTGCGGTAAGAGATTGCTGGCGTAACAAGCTCGCTGACCGCGCTCTCAGTCACACACAGTGGGCATTTAGCAGGAAAAGGGGAGGGAGAACAGTGAGCTGCAGGCCCTGGAACTCTGTCAGGGTAGCAGCGTTTGGTAGTCCAGTCACCCAGAAAAGGGTGAGTTTGCGCGGGTATGGAGAACCGCGGGCTGCCGGCCGTGATGGAGCTCAATCAAGCTCACAGCAGGCCGGGGTCTGTGAACGAGGACAGGCAGAGCGGTGATGTAGCAACCCCGGCAGCACCGGCCGCTGAACTCCGACACACAGTCGGACAGAATTTGGAATTAGCCATCCATTTTCTTAAAACTGACCATATTTGAGCTTTACATAGTTGATTTCTTGCATAAAAAAGTTTCAGAAGTGAATTTTGTAAAGGAATAGCAGAGATCTGCGTGACCTAGATTCAGAAGACTACCTGATCTCAGGTCAGTTGTGTAGCCTATGTAAATGTTGAGGCTTGACCATTCTCTTAATACACCCATGGGCGTGACAAAGGTACAGGTCTTGGGATGCTTACGTAAGCTTTCAGCTTTGTTGAGATTCGCCCGTTTTCAGCGGCAGTTTCAAAATATGAGATTTTCATAGTAAAGGGGTGTCAGTGGGATTTTGAGCTTCTATGTATGTCCTATTTATGTTGTTATTCAACTATGACAGGGTAAAATTGGTTCTGCATTCTATCACCCCTTTAATGTCACTGTTCAAATTTTCTCAGCTCACCTGGTGCCCATATATAGAGGTTTACCCCTCGATGCCACCGGCCACAGGTTTGACTCCGTCCTGCGGCCCTTTGCTGCATTTCATTCCCCATCTATCTCCCCTTTTATGACTTCAGCTGTCCTGTCCAATAAAGGCCTAAAATGGCCTTCTTGTTTCTAGGCAGAAACTGTTATCTTCACACACACACACACACACACACACACACACACACACACACACACACACACACACACACACCAAGGTCGGGGCCTCTGTGTGGTGCAACTTCCTCTTCTGTTCTCGTAACTTTAACTGTCTTTGCTGTTTTTCTTCTAATCTGTCTGGTACACAATGAACTTTTATGCCATATATATGGTGGCCGACAGGGGCAAATTCCCTGCAACTTAAGAAAACACATGCAAATTAAGAAAAAAACTTCAGTAATTCGACAACCCATGCGCAGCATTCAGCAAACGCGCTGCAAATACACACAACACAACCAAATACATAAAGGCGCTGCAAATATAGAAACGATGCAAAAAGAAAAGCACACAAATCCCGAAAAAAGAAGTGATGCAAAAAGAAAGAGAGAGCCGGTACACGTTCAATCTCACGTTGTGCAACTGCTTTGAGATCATAGACTGTAAATATTAAGTCTATGTTTGAGATATGTTTCCTCTCGTTTGTTGGGTGTGTCTCGGCTCAGGTCACAGTTGATATTCAATCAACAGGGACGTTTCTGTAAACTCGTGGTAATAAAACATTTAAATCTGCATTAGCGTTTAATGTTGATGTTTGTTTAAGACATATTACATGAGAGAGTTTAATTTTGAGGTCCGAAAGGTGCATCACTGAAGTGTAGGCCTCCTCATAGGGGTAGTACGGTTCATGAAAAAAACATCTGAACCGCTCGGTTCGCTAGTCTCGGTTCGCTAGTCTCGGTTCGCTAGTCTCGGTTCGCTAGCTATGGTTCGTCAGTCCACTGTTAATGTGCACTAACCACTTACTGCTGTAGTGCCCACTTTCGAGACCTATGTTAAAACACACTGCAAATGACGAGCAGGAGTTTGACGAACGCAACCCATGGCAGCTGATTGGACGATCTCGTCACCAGGGTCTTGCTGCTCCTGAATTTCAAAACAGACTGTCATGGCAGTTTGTTCAGAATACGATCTCATATTGTACTGAAATAGTTCACCGAAACGTGTTTCTGAAAACATTTTCAGCGAGAAATAGGCCATGCAGTTGCTGAATCTGTCTTAATTTCAGATCGACAAAGGTCAGTTTAGAAGATTTTCGTCAGATTTGGAGAGGTGCCGAGCCGACCGCTCCTCAAGTGGAGTGGGGTGCTGCCTATATACTGTCTATAGGTGCTGCAGCTGCTGCTGCAGGTCACGTCACATGCAGAAATGTCAAGTGGGAGAGAGGCTACCCGAAGTTGGAGGATGTGCCAGCGTCGTTTACAGTCTGGTGTGTGGGAACATTTTGGATTTCATGTTACCTATGATGAAATAAAACAATATATAGAACTGCCACTGTGTGCATGTATTGTGCAACATGCATTCCATTTTTAAATTTTAGCTATATATCATATGTTGAAGTTTATTCTGGAGTGTTAAAGATTAAAAGAAAAAATAACAAGAACCGTATAGAACCGAAAACCGTGACCCTAAAACCGTGATACGAACCGAACCATGGGTTTTGTGAACCGTACCACCCCTACCTCCTCAAGTGTAATATTGTGATTATACAACAACGGTTACAAACAAAATAAGTGATAATCAATCTGTATTCATTTTGTGGAGGAATTCGCTCTTGAAAAAAAAAAACAGTCAGGATTTCTAGTCCCTCCCTGTGTAGTAAGCCAGGCAATTTGAGCTATAGCTTTGTAGAGACAGTGGGATTCATCAAACTGAATAAATCCCACCTGCACAACACTTTTTGCATTGTTTCTATATTTGCAGCATGTTTATGTATTTAGTTGTGTTGTTTGTATTTGCAGCGCGTATGCTGAGTGCTGCACATGTGTTGTCAAATTAATGAAGTTGTTTTCTTAATTTGCTTGTGTTTTGTCTATTTGCATGTGTTTTCTTAAGTTGCAGTTTGCCTCTATTGGCCACCGTACAAATAAGGCTTAACCTCCTGTGCATCAGAGTTCATGCCAGAGTACAGCCACTTCCTCATTGAGTACACACAGCCCTTTTGCAATGAGCACAATGCAACTTTAACTGTCAGCAACTTTTAACTTCCAATATTTCTACATGTTTAACCTGTGCTAGGGCTATGATTTTACCTTTTTTTCGCCTGATATTAACCCACATTCAACTTGACATGAAAACCATTTCCATTTACCTATTTGTCGTACATAAAGACGTAACTTTTTTTATCCGATATACTGTACAAGAGCCTTTCGGAAGCCATTGTACTTGATGTAACACACACATGTTGTTATTATCCTGTATCTTTAGATGAAAATTAGTGCAGAGTTCATGACCAATGGTCTTCTGTGTCACTGCAGTAAGAATAAAACTCCATGAAAATATGTGAATCCTAACAGAACTTAATAATGCTCAAACGCTAACATATTACGTCAACCAGGTAAAGTTCAGTGACAACTTTATTTCCTCTACAGGCCAAAGATCTCAAACATGTATGACATTGTTTGTGCTACAGTGAGATGTATGGTGAACAGAGAGTGGGCATGTTTACTGTATTGTTTGACAGTAATGAGCCCCGGCAGATCTTCTTTCTGTGTCGACAAAAGACGTTGTCATCGACAACAGCAGCAGTTATTTCCATCTGTACCACATCACAAGGCCAGACCCCAGAGGCATCTGTGGACACTTGGACACTCTGGAGGCTCGAACCAGCTTCACTAACAGGCCAATTAGCACACTCTGCATCATGGGAGGACACTCTGCTGTTGCCATGATTACTGCTGGAAACAGAGCAGTGTTTGTGCTCCTGTGGAGTCCGGTTTGGTTTCGGCCTGTTGACCTCTGACCTCTGGCCTCAGATCCAAAGAAGGGTTGCACACTTGGGAAAAATGTGTTTGGACTTGTATTGAAATAATAAACCAATAATAAACTTTACATCATGAAAAGTTAAACTGCGGTTTCAGTGTAACAAATGAGTGCCAATTAAAGAATGTATTATATTCTAATATCAGTTAATAAAGTACATCTAGTTTGGTACATCTGGTACTGAGAATATTAGTGTTGAACATTTATTTGGAAATATTCAATAAATAACCAAAAACATGTTCATCTGTGTGTTTTAACATCACAAAGTTAATATATGCACTCTGTCATTAGAAATAAAATAATTCCTCTAATAGTTGAGCATGTTTACAGTACAAACCTCATCAGTGAAAAAAACTTAAATAAAAAATCTTTCATTAATCATCATCAGGGTCAAATGTTCAATTAATTGTGATTTTAGGTAACATCGTCCAGCTCTATAGGCCTGTTCTACATTATTTTACCAAAGAAAAGACTTTTACATAAGCTACGTATTTTAGACATTTGCTGTCCATACATTAAAGGGTTGAAGATCGGTTGGCAGGTCAGAAAGTATAATGACAAAAAAATGCGCAACATCATGGGTACACTGCTCATATTAAACCTGCTCTGTACTATTTCAAAGAAAGAACCAAAAGAAAAGTTGAGTAGAGAAGCAAGGTGAGGTGTGCAGGTACTGACAGCTTTCTGTCTGGTCTGTTTAGAACCAGAAAAACACACTTTAAGAATCCTCATGTAGGAGTAAAGATTGAGAATTATAAGACCAAATAATACTGTTAACATAAAAACAATTCCATATATGTTATTGACAGTTGTGTCGAAGCATGCCAGTTTAACGATTGAGTAGTTGTCACAGTACACTTTTTGAATCGTGTTCCCACACAGCTGTAAGGGGACACTCAGAGACATCCCGACAACAATGTACACAGTAAATATTCTAAATTAGGGCTGGACAATTAATCAAAAAGCAATTGAAACCAAAATTCAAGATAAACCTTGACTGTCATTGCACAGAGACCCATGCAATACAATTGTGAGTTCCACAACTGAAGGTGCATTATATATAAAAGCAAGATAAATGATTAATAGCTAAAAAAAAAAAAAATGATTTAAGACATAAAACACTTAGGACGGGACAGGTAAAATATTGCACATGATGTATGATTATTGTAATATTATTGCACTTGTTAAAATAAATGTAAGTTAATGGTTTGTATGTTCGCAAAACATAACCAACATACGGCAACAACAGTTAAGTTTAGACGCCAAAACAATGAGGAAGTATTCAAACATTTGTTTCCTGGGTGAAAGTCTTATCAACTTTTCCTCGACACAAACTCCGCTCCCCCACTCAAAAGCCCTGTTTTTTACTTTTAACACGCCAATATTTAAAATCATTTGTTTTGTTTGCAAAGAAAATGCAAGTTATTTATTTATTAGTTTTTAAGGAAACTTGCTTTTTACAAAAAAACTAAAATGTGACTTTTTCTTAAAGGTATTGTGTAGGATTTTCTTTTTCCGGGTGGATCATCAAAATAATTGGTCCTCCTAGTTGTCAATCAGTCTGGTGATATGTATACATAAGGCCGTCGTACGTGCTCGTCCAGCCCAGTCTCATGCCAGGTCGTTATATAGTCACGTTATTGTAATCTATTAAGTCGTGGACAGGTTACGTAAATGCCGTTTTTTTCGTATGGCGATTACGAAATTGAAAGCAATGCATTTTAATGGGAAGCATATTTCGTGATTCCAGAACGAAAGCGAGTAGCGAGTAGTTGATAAGGCGAAAGTCCGCGTAGGGAGGTTGGTCGGGGTGGTGGATGGGTCATAAAACACAGGACTTTCACGCCGGAGACCGGGGTTCGCGCCCCGCGTGTGGCAGTACATTTGTCCCGCGTGTTGCAGTTCCTTTGTTGGCGTGTCCCGCGTGTGACGGTTCCTTACCCCTTTTTCCCTAACCCCCAACCGTCTCGTTATTGTGGCGTTTCATTTCCCGTGTCTTGCGAGTGGCGTGTGGCGCCGCATTTCCCCGATCGCGAGTGGCGTCCCGTGCCGTTGTTTTGGCCGGCGTGTGGCGCCTCATTTCCCCGTAGTCGCGTCAGCATTTCCCCGATTGCGAGTGGCGGCCCGTGCCGTTGTTTTGGCTGGCGTGTGGCGCCTCATTTCCCCGTAGTCGCGTCAGCATTTCCCCGATCGCGAGTGGCGGACCGTGCCGTTGTTTTGGCCGGCCCGTAGTCGCGTCCCCCAGAGCAGGTTCGAAAAGCGTGACCTGTACACGTTCAAAAGTCGTTGCATATACACGAAAAAAACGTCAAAATCGTAACCTGTCCACGACTTAATAGATTACAATAACGTAACTATTATACGACCTGGCGTGAGACCGGGTTGGCTCGTCCCTAGGTAGTTTTAGCTTTCTGCGCATCAGCACTTTCAGGTGTATATGTGTGGTGAGCTACGGTTTCAGCCGTTCATGGAAGCTCGCCGTTCTCACAGTGTTTCTTCAAAATGTCTGAGGGTCGCAAGAGAAAACGTGACAAGAAGAGAAAGGCCTCCGAAGAAAGAAACAACTAACATGTGTATAATTCAATATTTGTTACAGCTATGATAAAATTACTTACACTCCGCTGACACACACACTATGGGTCCGACCTCAGCCACCAGCTGTGTCGACAATTCAGGAGTCACTGTCTGATCGGTAAATTATTGTCATATTCATCATCAAGCTAAATACTTCACAGTAGAAACTATGTCTTGTATTTGTGGCTGTACCAACAAGGATTTGCAACACATTCTATCTTCTATATGTGTGTAATTTATAGAGAAGCTGATTTCTCTGTGGAGGGAGTTGAGAAAATGGCCAGCAGTAGTAGCAGTGGGGAAGAAAGAAGAACTGTTCCACAAGAGGAAGCAAGGTAATTATAATTCTAGATTTCTGTGCAGATTTTGAAATTTAGTTGGTTTGCTTTATATTTTGTAATGTACTGAATATTTTTTTCTAGGGCCTCAACTAGTGTAAATATAGTTGACATTGATGAAGATGCCTTCAACAATCTACAAAATTCAATGTAAGTATTACTGTTTAAGGGGCTTTATTTGGGATGGTACTGAAAGGGGCACTAAAATTACTTCATTCAAAAGGATTGCCTGGGATGATGACACGTGATGAAACTTGGACTCCAGATACAGAGACACAATCACAGACATCCTCACAAGAAGATGAGACCGAGGAGGTTGAACTCTCAGAAGAACATGAAACCTGTGAAACCCCCGCTGACGTGGAGGAAGCAGAAGACCTGGATCCTCAAATTTGCATTAGGTATGTGTATTATTATTATTATTTTTTCAATGGAAAATATTTTGATGCTTGCAAGTTTTGTTTAATATATTCTATGATTTCCATAGGGGTAAACCTTACTGTTGCATTTCCAAAAGACCTTCTTCCTGCAATCAGTCTTTTACTGAAGTTTTTGCACCATGCCAGATATGGTACAAAATTGTAGTGTCAAATACAAATGTATTGATCCAGCTTATTTTAGTGTGCAAGTGTAGCTCCTGAGGTATCTTAGAATAAAGTGCAATAAAGAAGATTTATTGTGCGTACACAATAGGTTTACACTCTGGCCGGAATGAAGCCTAATTAAGCTCAATAAGTTTTATTTTTCAATATTATTGCAATAGTTGTAGCATTATGAGGTTTTCTTGTCCAGAGATTTTGTTTAATACAAAGTGGTTATATTGTTCTTGTTTTTATTGCTAGCTGTTATTTTGGAGCCTTGCAGGTAGCCTCTGTGCTGGGGGTGTTGAGCAATAACAGGAAGAACGCATCGTCTCAAACTGTTAACAGGGTTTTCTGTGCTTGTCAACTTGGGGGTTCATTCTTCCAAGAACAACCAGCAAGAACGTTCTCCCCAAGAACACAAGTCCGTTCTTTGGATTCTTGAGATTGAGAAACACCCACAGAGACTAAATACACAAGGTAACGAGGGTGAAACAAGGGACAGGTGACACAAGGGCTCAGGAACAGGTGAAACACATCAGGGTGGGGCAGACAAATCACAAAGGCGGGAAAACACAAGGCAGGAAGTAAAACAAGCCATGACATGCTAGAAAACAGTCTACAAAATAAAACTGGAAACTGAAGAATTAAACATACACAAGGATGAAAACAGGGTAAAAGGAACAGAGAACACAAGAGACGGTAAACAACAAGGAAACAGGGAATGAATTAACACAATAAAACAGGAAAAACTATAACAGAAAATCACAACCATGACAGTTGTGATTCCCCCCTCTCCCCCCGTCCCCCCCAAAAAGGAGTAGAAAACAATCCAGGGAGGGCGGATGGCGACCAAAGGAGGGACGAACAAAAGTCAACCATGGGAGGACGGAGGGAGAAAAGGGGAGGAAAAATAGGTGTGCCAGAACAGGGCAGAGCAGGGCTCGGGAACTGAGGACATCAGGGCTTGGGGACCGGGGGGCTACAGGCAGCTTGGCTGAGGGGCTAGGGGCTAGGGTCAGCGGTGAAGGCGGAGCCCCTCTATCAGCTGATGGCGAAGGCAGAACCCCTATGGTGGCCGAGCAGGACGGCGAAGACTCTCTGGAGGCCAGCGATGACGCCACCGGTGAAGGTGGAACCCCTCTGGAGGCCAAGCAGGACGGCAAAGGTTGAGTGTCACTGGAGGCTGGACAGGCGAAGGATCAGCTGGACTGTAATCAGGAGACAGTTCAGCTGGGCCAGGGTCCAGCAACAAGGCAACTGGAACAGGAGCGGGCCGAGCTGCTGACAGAAAACTGGAGGCAGGAGTCGGCCGAGCCACCGTCAGCACACTGGAGGCAGGGGTCAGCCGGGCCGCCGAAAGGAGATGGGGTGCATGTGAGACATCAACTGGGACCCCCGACTTAGGAACAGGCTGATCCAGCCTGACATCTATCACCAAGCTGGGCTGCAGTGCCTCAGGATTGCTGGGCAGTGTGGGCTCAAGGCTGTTTGGCAATGCGGCCTCTGAGTCTCTGGGTTGCCGGACAATGCCGGAGTCTATGGGGCGCCGGACACCACGGGCACTGAATCACTGGAAAGCATGAGCATTGAAAGCAAAGTCACTTGAATGCTGGACAGCATGTATTGAAGTCCGCAGGACAACAGCTGAGACTCTAGAAGGCTGGTCAGCTGAGACTCTGGAGTGCTGGATATCTATGAGGGCTCTGGACTTCATTGTTGATTTTTCTGTCGATTATTTTCTTGATTAATCAATTTGTTGTTTTGTTTATACAATGTCAAAAAACTGGACTTTGGGGTCAAGTGTCCGGCTTAGGTTCCTGATATTAACCCTTTAACGCCGACTGTCCCTAATTTGCATCAAACCCCTTCCATTCCGACTGCAGGCGAGATAGCGTGTGTATTCCCCCAATGCCGGTTTGTTTACATTCAATACATACCTAGGAACCTTTTGCATGCACTGATTTCTCGTAGGACCGGTCGGAGTGGGAACTACATCCAGTTCACGGAAGCGAAATTAACCCTAACCCTAACCCTAACCCCTAACCCTAAAAAGACTACTGTCAATGTTAGGGAGTAGGAGAGTGTTTTCTTTCTTGCTATTGTCAAGATTCATTTATTTGTCAAATTACTTTGTGACATGAATAAAACCTACATATCTGAGATGGGAAAATGTGTTTTATTAATTTTACCATTTTGTAAAGAATTTTACCAGTAATGCCTGTTGTCGCTAATTTGCATCATACCTAAATTTATATCTATTCTATATGCTATAGACAAATTAACAATCTCAACTTAATTTAGTATCAGCTTGGAGCCAGAAACACACATAATAATTTGTTTTATATAATTGTGAATAAATTCAGGTGTCACAGGGTTAAACCCACCCCTTCTGCATTACATTCTATCATATTTTGTCCTGCCACCTGAATTTATTTTTCCTTCACATACATAAAGATGTTTCCAACATTTATTTGATGCAAAAAAATTAATCAGTATGAAGGAAATGATGTTTGACACTTCATGGGGTAAGTAACCCAGACCACTGCTACCGTATATCTCCCCTACAAGCCCATTCTGAGCCAGGAAAAATCTTGAAGATGACAAATACACATAAAAAGACCCCATTTAAACTCATACTGTCCTCCCAAAAACAAACCCATAGATCGCTTGTACAATCAGTAGTTAAGACCAACATTTACATTTTGCAGCAACCATCCACAGTTATTCCACAATTATCACTATCACTTCCCTCACAACTTAATAAAATGTCTGACACAGCTGAGCTGAGCTAGAGGGAACATTGAAGTTGGCATACACATTATATGACAGCCACCAGGAGTGTATCCACCCTTGTTATTAGGACTGGGATAAAATATTTGTATCAATTAACACAAAATTACTCAGATTCTGTTTTAATATTTGTAGTTTATTTTCATCTACATACAAACTTCTTAGATGGAACTATGTGGAAAAGTCAATGTTGTAATGTGATGGGGCTTTAGGTAGAGCTGCGAATCACAAGAGGTCTACTATCTTCAAATTATGTCCCCAAAGTAAAAAACATTAACATCTGTTTGTTCATCTCGTTTCACTTTTATTGGTGCAAAATGGGATTGTTAAACAAACTGATGGAAAAAAAATGTCAAATGTTGTAAAAAAGATACATGTGCATTTGATAGAATAATACATCAATACTTGCCGTCCGTGTATTGCTACAGTATTGCCACAGAAAATATTGTGATACAATAGTGAATAAATATTTTTTCCCCACCCCTAGCATTAACAGTAAAAATACATTTTATTTATGTAACGCTTTTAAAGTTACTCAAAGAAAATGTACAACAAAGAACATTAAACATTTCTCCACCGGTTCTTACAACATAACTCAGTTTCTCACAGATGGTCATTATTTCTAGTTTCTACATAATTTTCCTATAAAAATTGATTCACTCTTTAACACTAGTTTACATTTGACCAAAGATAAGACTTTTACATAGGCTACGTATTTTAGACATTTGCAGTCCATACATTAAAGGGTTAAAGATCGGTTGGCAAGTCAGAAAATATAATGACAAAAAAATGCGCAACATCATGGGTACACTGCTCATATCAAACCTGCTCTGTACTATTTCAAAGAAAGAACCAAAAGAAAAGTTGATCAGAGAAGCGAGGTGAGGTGTGCAGGTACTGACAGCTTTCTGTCTGGTCTGTTTAGAGCCAGAATAACACACTTTAAAGATCATCATGTATGTGTAAAGGATTAAAATGAGAAGACCCAAGATTACAAGACAGGTGTTAATGAGTCCATAAATGTTATTGACTCTGGTGTCAGAGCAGGCCAGTTTGACAATAGAGTAGTTATCACAGTAAACTTTGTTAATGATGTTCCCACACAGCTGTAAAGGAGCACTTAAAGATATCAAGACAGCATCTCCTACAAATGGGTATAACCACGTTAGAGCAACAAGCACGGTAACCTTGTTAGATGTCATACTTGTGTTATATTGTAGAGGATAACAGATAGCAAGATATCTGTCATAAGACATGATGGATAAATTAATAAATTGTATATTTGCATAATTATACACACAATAAATCTGCAAGAAACAGAATGGAGCAGAAATAGTGTGAATGTCAGAGAGGATCTGAACCAGAAGGAATGGAAACAACACTGTACTACCAAACAGTTCATTTACAAACAGGCTGCACAGAAAAAGGTACATAGGTTCATGTAAGCTTCTGTTCATAAAGATAACCACAATCAGCAAAAGATTGGCACAAATAATTACAGCATAAAAACACATAATGATCAGAAAAAATAAGTATTTAAAGAGCCCAATATCAAAGTATGCACCAAAAGTGAAATAGGAAACCTGTGTAGAGTTTATCATGATCATTCATTTGGTTCACAACCTTTTATAAGTTTGCACAGGATGAACAACTGACAATGTTATACTTTGTAGGAGATTTGCAGAAATCAAATTAGTTTAAATGTCACATTTATGCTTATTCTGGACTCACTCTATATACACAAAAGCAGTATTCCGCCTGCAGAGAGTAAAGACATCAATTATTACAATAACACAGATTCTCCAAACTTAGCATTTACCTTATTCAAAGTCAATATAATGTTATGGTTAGAAATGACAGATCTGACAGTTTATGACATTGCGTAAATCAACTTACATTAATCAGCTGTCTAGCTGCAGTCACACTGTCACTGCTTTAACACTGAGAGTAAACTCTGTGTCTGCTTCTTTTAAACTGTTCAAGTCAGAGGGTGTGTGCATTGGCAGTCAGTCAGGCCTCATTACCACAGGACACATCTAACTGATATCTGAACATCTACTCTGACCATATTAAAAAACAACAGTGTACAGTAAAACAAAAAATAAGCAAACATTGATTAGTGCGAGTAATCATTTGTCAATATTAATAGGTCTTATATAGTTGTTTTTTATATAGAAACATTTATACAAAGAGCTGCAATATAATGTGATTAACAAAAGATGACAAATAAACCAAGACTGTCCTCTTAAAAATGACCCCATTGGTTGTTTTTACAAATAGTTTTTATGATCCATATTTACATTTATTGATAGGTAGCGCTGCCCTCTAGTGTTATAGTAGTTATGATGAGAGCAAAGCAGTAAGTCATGTAACCTTGGTATTGGTGCTCTTTGGATGTTTTTATATAGGCCTTAGTGGTCCCCTAATACTGTATCTGAAGTCTCTTTTATATAGACCTTAGTGGTCCCCTAATACTGTATCTGAAGTCTCTTTTATATAGACCTTAGTGGTCCCCTAATACTGTATCTGAAGTCTCTTTTATATAGGCCTTAGTGGTCCCCTAATACTGTATCTGAAGTCTCTTTTATATAGACCTTAGTGGTCCCCTAATACTGTATTTGAAGTATCTTTTTTATGTAGCCCTTAGTGGTCCCCTAATACTGTATCTGAAGTCTCTTTTATATAGACCTTAGTGGTCCCCTAATACTGTATCTGAAGTCTCTTTTATATAGACCTTAGTGGTCCCCTAATACTGTATCTGAACTCTCTTTTATATAGACCTTAGTGGTCCCCTAATACTGTATCTGAAGTCTCTTTTATATAGGCCTTAGTGGTCCCCTAATACTGTATCTGATCTCTTTCCTGAAATTCAGCTTTGGTGCAGAATTACAGCCACTAGAGCCAGTCCCACAATGAGCTTTCCTTAGGATGTACCATTTCTGTGTCTGTAGCTATTGAGGAGGAGAGAGGGGGGTCAAGGTGGAGGGTGGGGGTGTGGCCTTGACCAACTGCCACTTTGCTCGTTTGAAAGCCATGATGTCTCTCTCTCTCTCATGGCTGGGCCAAATTCACTGGGCGGGCAAAGCAGAGAAAGGGGAGGTAACCTTGCTCCTTATGACCTCATAAAGGGAAGATTCCAGATCGGCCCATCTGAGCTGGCTCAGTTTACACCTATCGCCATTTCTAGCCACTGAGGGACCATAGGCAGGCTGTCGGAATGCATATTAATGTTAAAAAATTTCATAAAGTGAAATTTTCATGCCATGGGACCTTTAAGACCAAGCAGTAACTTCCATGCCAAGAAGTAATGCCAACAAATAACTACCTTAAAGCTGCATTCTATCTAATTTCCTTCTAGTCTTGTCTAAGAGAAAATGAGCCTAATTCTCACTTGATTTATGACCTCAGTAAACATTTTCATAAGGAGTTCATGGTCTCAATTGCTAGCGTTGTGGTAGCACTGCATATTACGACTCGGTAATAAGATGGTAATAGTGGGGTAACAGTGAGATAATAAAGAAGTAATATATAGGTAATAACATGTAATTACCAAAGTAATAACGTGGTAATACATCACAGTAATAAGATGTAATACTGGGGAAATAAGGTGATAAGGTAACAGATGTAATAACATGCAATTACCAATGTAATAAGTAAGAAAGGATTTGACAATAACCATATGTATATCTAGGTAATGGTAATATACTTATATTTATATTCTAATAACATGGTAATAATGGGGTAATATATGTTGATGTTTTCACAGTATTATAGGCTATCTATCTGTTTCTATTGTATTACATGGCAATATTAGAATAACAGAGGTGTAGATATTACCTGGAAACGCTTCTGGTAGTTTCTGTGTAACAACCATGAATCAGTACCGTAAAATGCAAAACTGCCTGTTTCTATTGTATTACATGGTTATATTAGAATAACAGAGGTGTAGATATTACCTGGAAACGCTTCTGGTAGTTTCTGTGTAACAACCATGAATCAGTACCGTAAAATGCAAAACTGCCTGTTTCTATTGTATTACATGGTAATATTAGAATAACAGAGGTGTAGAGATTACCTGGAAACGCTTCTGGTAGTTTCTTTGTAACAACCATGAATCAGTACCGTAAAATGCAAAACTGACTTTTTCTATTGTATTACATGGTAATATTATAATAACAGAGGTGTAGATATTACCTGGAAACGCTTCTGGTAGTTTCTGTGTAACAACCATGAATCAGTACCGTAAAATGCAAAACTGCCTGTTTCTATTGTATTACATGGTTATATTAGAATAACAGAGGTGTAGATATTACCTGGAAACGCTTCTGGTAGTTTCTGTGTAACAACCATGAATCAGTACCGTAAAATGCAAAACTGACTTTTTCTATTGTATTACATGGTAATATTAGAATAACAGAGGTGTAGAAATTACCTGGAAATGCTTCTGGTAGTTTCCAGGTAATCTATGCACCTCTGTTATTATAATATTACCATGAAATGTTTCTTTTCCTGCATGCATGTAACCCTGTGCAATCTGACCAGCAGCTAAACACCATCCACCATCAAGCTCTGGACACTGGGATTGTCGTAACTCAGTTTATTTAGAAAGGGTGAAACTGGGAAATGAAACACAATGACCAGTTGCTTACGTATTGATGAGTCACAAATATTATACAATCATAATTGTAAAGACAATATAACTACTAGGGGTGTGCAAAGCAGCCGGTATTTGTATCTGTATTTGTATTTGTTGAGGGGGGAAAAGTATTTGTATTTGTATTTGTGTTCGAGTAAAATTCAAAATAGGCGTAAAATTCCAGTTTTTTTGCATTACACTTCTAATTTATGTGTAAATATGTGTAAGTATTCTTTAATTATATCCATTATAATAATTATGCCAGCTAATATAGGTGATTGAAACTGACTTGCAGGGGCAGAACATGGCTGTGATGATGATTTGGTGCTGGTGGGGGGGGGGATTTGTGCTTGTGGGGGGGTTGGCAGACAGTACCAGGAGGAGAGGATGCTTTAAGTGCATGTGACTATGCATAGCAGATGTTGACAGATGTTTGATATCTCTGCCTCTGCTTATTTGACTTTTGCACACATTACATATTACTTTGGTTTGATCTGCAGCAATGACTGTAAAATGCTTCCACACAGAACAAGTTTTTTTGGCTGGTGGAGGACCACGAGATGGCTCAGCAGCAGCCACTCTATTTCTATTTGGTTGCCCAAATCCATGTGGGGAGTTTCAGCTAAGTTAATGAGTGACGGGTAGCTATGCTAAGGTTAACTAGCCTATAGCCTACATTTTGCTGTCTGCAAAAGACAGAGTAACTTAAACGTACCATAAGTGCATACAATTCGACACAACTACACAATCATTTCTTTAACCTTTTTAACCGAACGTTAACGTTACTCTGTCAACAGCCTATTGTCTAAATGACCGAGCTAACAGAGCTACGTAAACAGAGCGAACATGAGAGCACCCGACTGCAGACGTCAATAACGCAGCGTAATGGAATAATCTCCCGATCAAACTCCGCTTCCCGAAAGTTATAAACTGCCTCCGGAACCCAGTTAATGTACGAAAAATCTATTCAACAAAAATAGTGATGCAGTGAAGTGTTTTTTCGCTCAGCCGAGCCCTCTCTGTTGCTGTGTGGAGCAGCCTGTGTCAGTCACCTCCTCCGACTCCTGAACGTCACTCACTCATCCGGGCATGCACTGCCGTCTCATGAGGAAACGCAGCTTTTTGATTTAAAGTTTTTCTTGTTCCCGAATACAAATAATTTTTTAAGTATTTGTTCGAAATAAGTATTCGTAAAAAACACGTTATTTGTGCCTTTCCGAATACCGTATTCGGGTTCGGCTCCACCCCTAATAACTACACAACACTGTAATGCAGCAGTATATACAGTAGCTAATATGTAACCTGAAATAAAGGAAATACGTAATGTATTGTTATACAGTGTACATAGAATAACCTATATTGTTTATCTAAATAAACTAAAATACGCTTACATTGTTATGGGAGCGGTTGGGTGTGTGTTGTCGTCCTTGTCCTGTGTCTGTTGCTGGAGCGGCTGTAAGTAGGTCAAGGGGCGTGGCCGGGTGATCCACCTACCTGCACGGCTGCTGGCTATCCTGCAATCTCTGTCTACTCAGCTGTTGCTGCTTCTCTCATCACTGCTGCAGTATTTAGACCTGGTTGGAACCTGTCTTCGGCGCCAGATCATTACAGCTACCAAAGTGGTAACTTGGCTCCCAGTAATCGTGCTCTTAAGTTTTTGCCTCATGTGTTGTTCCTCGTGCTCCGCTTACCTTGTTTTTGTCCTCTCATCCAGACCTACCCCACTCAACCTGTGCCGACGACTGCTGTGCCGCCAGCCTTTCGGTCCTCAACCTTTTCATCTCCTCGTTTGGATCTCTGCGAAAGTTGTTTTTGGACACGCCACGCTCTGCCCACGCCGTTCCAGTCCTGTCTCCTCCACCAGCGCAGCTGACTGTCTCAGGCTGCTGAGTTTCGTTTGTGACTTTCATTAAAGACATTCTAAACGTTTTTCTCTGTGTCTGTGTGTGATACTCCGTGTTCTGGGTCTTAGCCACAGCCATAACATACATGTAGCACAACCCAAGAAAAAATATACATATTGCACATCAAACTTTCTGACAATAATTAACAAAGATATCAGAACAGTACGTCAGCATCTGTTTCACATACCGAGAATGCTACCAAAGGCATGGAACGTCGAAGATTGAAGCGGATTGTATGGAGAGATAACACATGAGGCTGTCCTGCTCACGTTCAACTTCCTGACTGAAGTCCCATGGTGCAAATGTCCTAAAGTTCTTAAAGGAACACACACACACTTGTGGAACAAACCACTGCCAGCAATGGGAGAATGTGTGTGTGTTCCTTTAAGAACTTTAGGACATTTGCACCATGGGACTTCAGTCAGGAAGTTGAACGTGAGCAGGACAGCCTCATGTGTTATCTCTCCATACAATCGACGTTCCATGCCTTTGGTAGCATTCTCGGTATGTGAAACAGATGCTGACATACTGTTTTGATATCTTTGTTAATTATTGTCAGAAAGTTTGATGTGCAATATGTATATTTTTGATGATGATCGATAGCTCATATTAGACTATCAGTACGCTTCATTAAGCTAGTTTGCCACTGTTATCTTGGGTTGTGCTACATCTAAGTGTATTTTAGTTTATTTAGATAAACAATATAGGTTATTCTATGTACACTGTATAACAATACATTACGTATTTCCTTTATTTCAGGTTACATGTTAGCTACTGTATATACTGCTGCATTACAGTGTTGTGTAGTTATATTTTTTTTACAATTATGATTGTATAATGTTTGTGACTCATCAATACGTAAGCAACTGGTCATTGTGTTTCATTTCCCAGTTTCACCCTTTCTAAATAAACTGAGTTACGACAATCCCAGTCTCCAGTGCTTGATGGTGGATGGTGTTTAGCTGCTGGTCAGATTGCACAGGGTTACATGCATGCAGGAAAAAAAAACATTTCATGGTAATATTATAATAACAGAGGTGCAGTTATACCTGGAAACTACCAGAAGCATTTCCAACTAATCTCTAAACCTCTGTTATTCTAATATTACCATGTAATACAATAGAAACAGGCAGTTTTGCATTTTACGGTACTGATTCATGGTTGTTAAACAGAAACTACCAGAAGCGTTTCCAGGTAATATCTACACCTCTGTTATTATAATATTACCATGTAATATAATAGAAAAAGGCAATTTTGCATTTTATGGTACTGATTCATGGTTGTTACACAGAAACTACCAGAAGCGTTTCCAGGTAATATCTACACCTCTGTTATTCTAATATTACCATGTAATACAATAGAAAAAGTCAGTTTAGCATTTTACGGTACTGATTCATGGTTGTTACAAAGAAACTACCAGAAGCGTTTCCAGGTAATCTCTACACCTCTGTTATTCTAATATTACCATGTAATACAATAGAAACAGGCAGTTTTGCATTTTACGGTACTGATTCATGGTTGTTACACAGAAACTACCAGAAGCGTTTCCAGGTAATATCTACACCTCTGTTATTCTAATATAACCATGTAATACAATTGAAACAGGCAGTTTTGCATTTTACGGTACTGATTCATGGTTGTTACACAGAAACTACCAGAAGCGTTTCCAGGTAATAGCTACACCTCTGTTATTCTAATATTGCCATGTAATACAATAGAAACAGGCAATTTTGCATTTTACGGTACTGATTCATGGTTGTTACACAGAAACTAACAGAAGAATTTCCAGGTAAGAATCCACAAGATTAAACATCATTAACATACATTAACATAAAGTATTACCTTGAAACAAAAGGGAAATGTTTGGAACATAAAGGGTGGATACATTTCAGCATTATAATATGGTAATTACCAATTTTAAATTCCAAGAAGTTTTATCTAATTTGGAAGGTATTACGCTGATAGTAGCCTATAATACTGTAAAAACATCAACATATATTACCCCATTATTACCATGTTATTAGAATATAAATATAAGTATATTAACATTACCTAGATATACATATGGTTATTGTCAAACCCTTTCTTACTTATTACATTGGTAATTGCATGTTATTACATCTGTTACCTTATCACCTTATTACCCCAGTATTACATCTTATTACTGTGATGTATTACCACGTTATTACTTTGGAAATTACATGTTATTACCTATATATTACCTCTTTATTATCTCACTGTTACCCCACTATTACCATCTTATTACCGAGTCGTAATATGCAGTGCTACCAGCGTTGTTTGCATTTCTTTAAACCAATCGGACTCGTTAAGCTCTGGACACAGTGATGATGGTTCTTTGAAATAGTCTGGGTAAGTAAAAAGTGGGCAGGCGGTGTTGAGCTCTATTCAGGCTTAGTGCAATAAACCATGTGAAGTCATTGCCCAGTGGGCTGATGATGCACAAGAATGAGCATAAAGGTTTTGATTTATGGCTCCCAAAATGGCAGGCAAGGTCAGAGGCCTTAGCATGTTGAGCTAAAGAAGAGTGTTGACAATAACAACTAAATATGCTATAATAGTTGGGCTCATCTGTATGCACAGGGCCGTTTCTGGAACCAAACCGCTAGACCAGGCCTTGAGTCACACAGAGTCAGAGATGCCTCGAAAGTGCAGGTATTCTCTCAAGGCCCTGGAAGACCACCACTGTGTTGGATTTTCCACCAGAGAACAAGTTGCTCACCTCTATGCCCCTGCAAGTCGCTGAAAGGAAACTGAGGTGCTTTGCTAATAGACCTCTGTGTAAGTCACAGTGGCCCTCATTTATGAAACGTGCGTACGACCTAAAACAGGCGTACGACGGGCGTATGCCGATTGGACGTGAGCGTAGGCTGCGATCAAATCTCACGTCTGGTCTGAACTCGTGTACGCAAGTTTCCCAGTCAGCGTGGCCTTGCGGTGCAGCATATAATCACTTTAACAGGAGAAGGAGAAGTCATCAGTTGATCACGTATCAGCAATGAAAGATCAGGCTCTTTTAGAAGACCTCTATGCGCCGGTCTGCAACATTGTTTTAGCCTGTGGGGTTCTGCACAACATCGCACAGGAAAACACGGTGCCATAAATGTAGCGATAGAGCCAGATGACCCGGTGCCCAGAGAGAAGTGTCCAGAACAGCCCCAACTGGGGGCTATACGAAAGGAGACAGGATACTATTATTCACTTTTAAAAGGTGGCCTATAGTGTTATGTTTGGCAATATTCAATACAGGAAACATGACGATGCACAACATTTTTATTTATTCTTCAGGTTTTTGTTTCTCTTTCAAGTGAATGATTTATTTCTGCCAGTGATCGAGTTATTTCGGCTTGTTTTTCCAGCCCCTCTGCTGTCAGGAGACCGGGTCCAGCACGGGGGGGGGACACGCGCTCTCCCTCGGCTGTTGTCTCGTTCTGACTCATGAAAAAAGAACCAGAGTAAAATAAAAGACACTGCATAAACTCCACTACCGAGTGTTTATTTAATTATAGGTTCAACTACATGGAGGCCTAATAGATTGCAATAGAAGCCTGTATATTACTATTAGGACTATAGAAAATGTGTCATGGATGTATAAATTAAATAGGCTAAACTTAAGCTGGAGTCCGATTTACTAAGATGATTTCTGCGCTCATATCTGCGCTGGTTTCTACATTAGGTTGATAAATGAGGGCCATTGTCCCTACGGAACATCATATTCAAGCATACAGCAATTCATAAGGGTAGGTGGTACATTAACATTTTATGGCTAAAGATCAATGATCTTCAAATCACTGACCCGGTTAATCTAAATGTGTAGCAAGGGGTGAACTGGTAATGGCTGGAAGAAGCCAATGTGCACCAGGTCTTACACACTTACTTGCAGAGGAAAATCTTCACACACAAAAAAAAAATATATCGATTCATTCTAAATCTAACAAACAGTCCACAACATACCCATGCTCAAAAGCCTCCATTGCAGAGTGGCTGTTCTGAATCATTGCCAGAATGTCAACGGCGATTTAACGCAACTTAATAATGCCTTCCTTAACTGTAACACTTCCATGAATAAAATGACATTAACAGAATGACAGTGTATGATTATTCATTACAAAAACAAAAGGAACGCTACATACTGGTCTCCTTCTCAAGAGAGAACTGCATGGTGGCCACAGGGAGCCAAGTACTGGGGATATTTGGTGGCCACAGAGTAACTTTTTGTGACCACCTGCCATCGTTCCATGCTTAATGTCGAAGCCTATCAAACGCTAAGGGTTGTAACTAAACGTTGGTATTTGACGCCTTGCTATAACAGATAACAAGATATCTGTCATAAGACATGACTCCTAAGGTAAACAATTCTACATTTGCATAGACATGCATAGAAAAAATCTGCAGGAAACAAAGAGAAGCAGAAACAGTGTGAATGTCAGAGAGGATCTGAACCAGAAGGAATGGAAAAAACCCTGTACTACCATACAGTTCATTTACAAACAGGCTGCACAGAAAAAGGTACATAGGTTCATGTAAGCTCCTGTTCATACAGATAACCACAATCAGCAAAAAAACAACAAACAATTAACATATATAAAGACATAACAAAAAACTATTCAAATTATTATTCTAGGGGTGCCTGGGTAGCTCGCCTGGTTGAGCGTGTGCCCCACATACAGAGGCTCAGTCGTTGCTGCAGCAGCTGCAGGTACAATTCCAGCCTGCGGTCTTTTGTTGCATGCCACCAAATAGAGTGTGGGTCCTTTGCAGGGTCCCGGTGTCAAGTCTGACCAGTGTTGGGGAAGTTACTTTTAAAAAGTTATCCTTTACCTTAATTAGTTACCCCCTATGGAAAGTAACCTTTTACGTTACTTGTTACTTTTCCGTTACTTTTAAAAGCAGGCATCTCTGGTAGAGACGGAAGTTAAATATACAAAAACTATCTTTGACCATGAAGTCAATCTCTGGTTTATCTGTCTGAACTACACTGCAGACTGGATTGTCTACTCACAGAGTGACGGCTGATTCATTATGAACGAGTCCAGCACAGGTTGAATGCACATCAGCAGGTCATCGGCGTTACACGGTGTTAGTGTATGTAATGTCTGTATCGACTTGTACCGGTCGCGCAGCCATGATGGTCGTACATTGTCGTAGACACATGCAGCCTCTTTTCTGGAAATCTTGGCATGTCAGTGTGACCGACAAGTCCACAGCGGTCTGCTGGGTGTAGCCTATGTATGAGCCCATCTCCACCGCATCCATCTGTGAGGTTTTCAGTTTTGTCAGCCTGGCATGCTTTGTTTGTAGGACGGACAATTTAACGCCAGTCCTCAGCGATGTGGTGCGCTGTCAGATCTGTCCCTGGGAAAAGTAACGTTGCGCCTAATTGAAAAAGGAACTATGTTTCGTTACCAAATTTTCAGTAGTAGCGCGTTACACTACTTTTTACCTAAGAAAGTAGTTACGTTACTTTGTAACGCGTTACACACAACACTCACTGAGTCCGACCTTCTGCCTTTTGCTGCATGTCATCCCTTCTCTCTCTCTCTCTCCCCCCCTTTCTGGTCCATCTACTATTATGACTATGTAATGAAATAAAAATAAAAAATAAAAACTTCTTGTCCATTTAAATGAATTCTTCTGTAACAATCATGAATACATGTTTTGTGTGTTTCATGTTACAGTTTACTCCTTTTGGTGTAACTTGGATGTTACACAACAGTACAGGAACTTTTGATGTCAGAGTTTTGCTTTATGCTCTTGTCTGTGAAGTGTGCGCAAGTTCTGGCACAAATCAGTCAGTTGTTGGGAAAGAAAACAAATGGCGGAGGGGGGCCATTAGAACTGGGCCGACTGAACTGGGCTGAGCCCAGTAGCCGCCCCTGCCACAAAGCTGGTGATTTTTTTTCTTCGTTTCTTAACATTATCCCCAATTATCAGCATTTCCGTCCTTAGCCACCCATCCCATCTATTCGTAGGATAAAAGGAATATTGTAGAACACTTGGGAGGGACTTTTGTGAGAACTTCTAGAGTTAAAATCAGGACACTTGGGAGGATTAAATGCCCCATTAAACACAGTGAATTTGCGTCTATTCAGGTCTTTGCATTGACTTAGCACTAAACAAAAAATTTGCTCTGCGTTTTGTGTGAGCACAGTATTTGACACAACCAGTTTACCCACAGGCATTTGTGGGAATTATGTCCAAAATACGGCCCTAAGGCCAGTCTAATCTGGCTCCAGTTAATTAATTCCAGCGCCTTCTTTATATCGGATTTAAGTTTACCAAAACACAAGGATCAATTCAGTTAAGCCAAGTTTATTGAGTCCAGCATAAAAGTTACAACACAGCTGTGGGTTCACAAAAACAGAGTCTAAGTTTCCCTATCAACAGACATGAAGTCAGAGCCTGGTCCACCAGGATTTCGGTTGGAATAAGCTCCGATCTATTTTCTCCCTTAAGGCAAGGCAAGGCAAGGCAAGGCAACTTTATTTCTATAGCACAATTCAGCAGCAATGCGATTCAAAGTGCTTTACATAAGACATAAAAACAGTTAAAAATATCATACAAATTGGTAACAGATGAAGACACAGTTATATAAAAAAATAGATGAATAAAAAAATAAAATTTAAATACAAAAATGAATTAAGAAAAGGCGGTGTTAAAAAGAAAGGTCTTCAGCCTTGATTTAAAAGAGCTGAGATTAGGAGCCAACCTACAGTTTAGCGGTAGTTTGTTCCAGATGTAGGGACCATAGAAGCTGAACGCAGCTTCCCCCTTTTTTGTTCCGACTCTGGGTATGGCGAGCAGACCCGTCCCTGATGATCTCAAGGATCTCAACGGCTCATAGTGTAGTAGCAGGTTTGAAAGGTATATTGGTCCTAAACCGTTTAGTGACTTATAAACTAACATGAGTATTTTGAAATCTATTCTTTGATGCACAGGAAGCCAGTGTAAGGACTTCAGAACTGGAGTGATGTGATCTATTTTTTTGGTGTTGGTAAGGACTCGTGCAGCAGCGTTCTGAATCAGCTGCAGCTGTTTAATAGACTTTTTATGAATACCTGTAAAAATGCCGTTGCAGTAGTCAAGTCTACTGAAAATGAAAGCATGGACAAGTTTTTCTAAATCCTGTTGGCACATAAGTCCTTTTACCCTTGCTATATTTTTTAAGATGATAATAGGCAGATTTTGTTACCGACCTAATGTGGCTGTTAAAATTCAGGTCAGAGTCCATAAGTATGCCAAGATTTCTTGTTTTGTCTGTTGTTTTTAACATTGTTGATTGAAGATGAGCATTGACTTTTAATCGTTCATTTTTAGGTCCAAAAATGATCACCTCCGTTTTATCTTCATTTAATTTTAGGAAATTCTGGCACATCCATTCGTTGATTTGTTCAATGCACCTGGCCAGGTGTTGTATTGGACTGTAGTCTCCGGGTGACAAGGTTATATAAATCTGTGTATCGTCCGCATAGCTGTGATAGTTTATGTTGTTGTTTTCCATGATTTTAGCTAGGGGCAGCATGTATATATTAAACAGTAGAGGCCCCAGGATGGAGCCTTGGGGGAACTCCACATGTCAAACTTGTACGCTCAGATGCATAGTTACCTATTGACACATAGTAATTTCTATTTTTTAAATAGGATTCAAACCACTGTAGTACTGTTCCAGAAAGGCCTACCCAGTTTTCCAGTCTATTTAATAATATGTCGTGGTCAACGGTGTCAAATGCAGCGCTGAGATCTAATAAAACTAAGACTGTAGTTCTGCCACTATCTGTGCTTAGGTGGATATCATTAAAGATTTTCAGAAGAGCTGTCTCAGTGCTATGATGTGGCCGAAAACCCGACTGTAAGGGATCCAAAATATTCTTTTGGGACAATAAAAGGTTTATTTGTTGAAAAACAGCTTTTTCAATAATTTTACTTAAGAATGGGAGGTTTGATATAGGCCTATAGTTGTCCATTAGTGATGTATCCAGGTTATTCTTTTTTAAGAGTGGCTTGATTACTGCAGTTTTTAACGCCTGTGGGAAGATGCCTGTTTGAAGAGACATGTTTACAATTTGTAAAAGATCTGAGACCAAACAATTCGAAACATTTTTAAAAAAGCCAGTTGGTAAAATATCAAGGCAACAGGAAGAGGTTTTCAGATTTTGTATAAACTCCGCCAGTAGACCTTGGTGAATCGTTTGAAATTGTGTCATATGAGGACTTGTTTTGCTTAAGCATGGAGACAGCACATGTAACTGATATGGATGCACTGACTGTAAGTCTAATTTTCTGAATTTTTTTACTAAAGAAGATTGCAAAGTTATTGCAAGCTTCAGTGGACAAAAAGTCAGATGCTACTGGTACTGGAGGGTTTGATAACCTATCCACAGTAGCAAATAGAGCACGTGAATTATTAGAGTTTTTTGAAATAATTTCAGAGAAGAACGTCCGCCTTGCATTTCTCAGTACCACATTAAAAATACAAAGTCTTTCTTTATAGATTTCATAATGGACCTGTAGGTTTGTTTTTCGCCACCTGCGTTCAGCTTTTCGACACTCTCTTTTTTCTAATCTTACAGGTGCGACATTTCTCCATGGAGATTTTTTTTTTCTTGCTAGAGATGATTTTGACCTTAACGGGAGCAATGGTGTCAATAATAGTTGATATTCTACAGTTGAAATTATCTAGAAGTTCGGTTGCTGAGGCTCCAGAGGGGGCAGTTGTGGACGAGAAAAGCTGAATGAATTTTTCACTGATGCTTTCAGTGATGTATCGTTTTTTGATTACCTCTGTATGAACAGTTTTTTTCACAGTTATAGAGCTATTAAAAAACACACAGGAATGATCAGAAAGAGCAATATCATTCACCACAACTTTGGAAATGTTCAAGCCTTTAGAAATAATTAAGTCCAAGATGTGACCTTTGTTGTGTGTGGCTGTAGTCACATGTTGAGTGAGTCCATAATTGTCAAAGATACAATACAATTCCTTTGTACCTCTATCCTCAGGTTTGTCGACATGAATGTTGAAATCACCCGTAGCAATTATACAGTCAAAGTCAACACAGATCATAGACAGTAGTTCAGCAAAATCATCAAAAAAGGCTGCACAGTACTTAGGTGGTCTGTAGATATTTATAAATATAGCTCTATTAGTGGACCTTAGCTGAAGAGCCACATACTCAAAGGAAGCGAAATTTCCGACGGATAATTGCGTACATATGAATGAGTTTTTAAACAAAATAGCGACCCCGCCTCCTGTCTGCCGTGTCTCACCTTAAGGTACATTGTTTTCTTTTCACTGGTCAATTTTGGCTATTTTGGCTATTTGTGTTCAATAACATGTCTTCTTTCAGACATGTGGTGAAAAAAAGTCAAAAATACACATTTAGGTCTTTATTTTACTACACTTTGTCTGTTAGCGTCGGTAGATTTCTCCTAAATTCAACAAAAGTTGGCGTTCTAAATCATCCCGCTGCTCCGCGATCGCTGTCTGCACCCTGTCATCACATATACCGTTGGAAAGCTCTCTCTCTCCTCTACAATGCTGTTGGATCCAAATATGGTCATTTCCTTTTCATCAGCAACCAATCGTGAAAGTAAAAGGGGGGAGTTTGCGCTAAATGCACAATCTCATTGGCTGATGACAATTCCTGACAACGTGATTCGCTTAGAATGGTCACGTGACGCGCTCTGACATTTCCGCGGTAGTTCAGAATGTCAAAATAAATGCGTCAAACGGTCGAAAATCACCTCAGAGAAGATGAAAACAGTTGTTATCAGCAAGAAGACCCAGGGGATTACACACTAAGACAGCAGATGATGAAATGCCTTCACATAGGACGTCTATGTTTAAACTATCGTTCAGACAACAGGAGTTTTCACACAGCGGAGGTAATCAGACTAACTCTCTCTCCCTCTCTCCAAGCAGTTTACAGAAATGTTTGGCCTACATGTCATATATTAAATATGTAGGTGTCACATATATACAATTCTACTATAATTACTATAAAATATTAAACAAATCTGTAATTTTGGGATCCTAAGTGGTTGTGAGTCCCTCAGGCTGTGGCAGGCAGATCCATGTTTAGCTGTCAGTGGAGCTGCTGTTCCCTCTCCTAGGAGAACTACCAGCTTCTTTTCTGGGGTTAACTTTGGGAAGTTTTATTTTTTTGGCTATTTTTCCAAGGGGTAAATCTCTTAGTGAAGATAGTTTTTCCCAGTGGAGGAGGAAGAGTATCTCTGTCTGACCCAGTTAGTGGTCACTGAGCCTGTATTTAGTCAGGATCCGTCTCTTCTTCATATCTCTGACAGTGTGAAGTTAATGTGTCTTATAACAATTTAGTCTATTTTGTTGGCTTTCTCCAATTTTCTAAATATTGGTCTTTTGAATGATCACCATAAGAAGCTCATCCCTGTGTATCACCTGATGTCCAGTGACGGTATGGAGTGCAGTATGGAGGCACTAGATGCCAACGCATGCCTCAACTTGGTCATATGGACCCAATGTCCAAAAATAGTCTTTGTGGGGAAAAGCAGGGCGCCTGCAGCTGCTGGGGACGCTGATCTGCTCATTCCTCACACAGTGAAATGATAGAAAACAGAAATACGAGTCGCAACGCAGAGGATTTTTTAATTTATTTTTTTAAGTTCTCGTGCCGCCCCCCATGTGACATGAAAAAATGCCGCCCCGGGTGGCTGCCCGGTTCGCCCATGCCAAAAACAGCCACTGGTTGAATCTATCAACTAGCTTCTCTACCTTCTTCGTTGCTCTGCCTGGTTGTGGCGCTATCCTATTGCGTGCAGAGGGAATTTGAAAGACAACCGTTTATTCTTCCCCTCGGATTGAGCTCCGTCAATGGTGAGTTCCAAGACTCAACATCTTGTTGTGGGTCTGGCTTGTCAAGCTACCAGGGCGGAGGAGGGCCATTAGAACTGGGACGAGCGTACTGGGCTGAGCCCGGCAGCCACCCCAGCCACGGGGCTGGTGATTTTTTGTATTGTTTTTCACCATTACCCAATTATCAGCATTACCGGTGTGTGTGTTTATGTGAGTTTGGACATTGGTTTTAATCAGAGAATGGACTTGAATAATGACCAAATTGAAGCGGTCTGGTTAAACATTCTGTTGCAGAAGAGCATGCCTATATTAGTTGGAGCATGCTACAGGCCACATGACCAGACAGTGATTTATGAACTTCTGGAAGAAGTCTGCTCAAAGTGTATGGACTTTGTTAAATCAGAAGTTATCATTATAAACGATTTAAATACTGGTACTCGAAAGACGGACCTTTCTGGCATTAATACATTTTTCAGCTGATCAAAGAACCAACGCGTGTCTGTTCTTCCATGCAAACTATTATTGACCATGTTCTAGTAGTGTCAGAAAAGAATGGATAGCAGAAAGTGGGGTAATTAATTATGGATTTAGTGATCATTCTATTGTTTTCTGCACTCGAAAGAAAGCAGTGCTCAATTTTTCATGTGAACTTTTTTTATATGCAGATGACTCTGCATTATTGGTTTCTCATAAAAATAAGAACATAGCTGAAAGAAATCTCAGTGTTGAATGTCAACAGCTGGATGTCAGATAATAGGTTATCGCTTCACTTAGGGAACACGGAAGCCATAATGTTTGGGTAAAAGATAAAACTGAAAAGATCCCCTGGTTTTAAGGTTGTAGTTGGAGATAATGACATAAATTAAAGGACTCAGGGACTTACCTTGGTTGTGTGCTGGACTGCCACTTGTCTGGAGTGGGCCAAGTGCAAAAGGTACTTGTCAAGGTAAATCAAAGAGTATGTTTCTTGGCCAGAATCTCAAGGTTTCTGGACAAGAAAGCGATGTTAACTTGACTATGCATGCTGCTCATGGTACAGTGGTGTCTTGAAGCAAATTAAAACATATGCTTCAGACTGCTCAAAATAAGGTCTCATCTTGACACTTCTCATTTTGAGACTTGGGTGGTTAAAAGTAGACGAGTACCTCCTAGAGTTAAAAGTAATTTCGGTAAGGAGTACCTTTTGTATGTAGAAACAAGCCTGTGGAACCATCTAATGATGGTCAGAAGTTTAGGAGGTTTTAAGCAGGCATGGAAAAAATGACTCAGATGTGAATCTTAGTATGTTTTTTTTTATTACTGTATTGTCTTGATGGGTCTATTTAATGTATGTATGGATGTGATGATTGATGCTTTATCTGCTGCCACTTGCTCAGCACAACCAGTTTACCCCGCAGCATTTGTGTGCATGTGTCTAACTATACTACTTATTGCTCTAACAATTCAACAATAATTAACATTAAGGAAACTAATTTGCAAATCAGAACTGCTCATACCTTTTATGTTCTAGATGTTTGAGTAATGCTTTGGCATGGCACACTTTAATTCACTTTGCACCCCACACTTTGATTAAAGAAAATAGAAGCCTGGGGTTCATTGTGGTTGTTATAACAGTCTGGAAATAGGATTTTTGTGGCTCTGGATCTCCCAGGAGTTATTGTAGGAGGTTCTGTGGGAGAATGTGCTGAAGCCTGTACACCCAAAGCGAGAGCTATGTCTGGTTTCACAGAAGATAGGCCAAATTTTGGCGAGTGAAAAAACTGCCATGGTCATTTTTACAGACATGTTACTGACTTTGTTTTGAGTACTGTAGTGTGTTCATGTTAAAAAAGTACATTAATTTATCTGCTTGGGGTCAATTCTTAACATAAACATTATTTATAATAATGCACCAGGTTAGAGGGTTTCTTGTAAATCTTACAGCATTATTTTTGTGAGAATCTCCTTTTTTACAATATATGTATATTAATTAGGGCTGTCAATCGATTAAAAAATGTAATCGAATTAATTACATACTCTGTGATTAATTAATCGAAATTCATCACATAAATAATTAACGGTGCCTGAACCGATACTTTTTAAGAAAGTAAAAAAAGAAAAGAAAAAGAAGGGTACTAAACAACAGTCGGTGACATTAAAGAAGGGCTTGTTTATTGCTAAGGCCATATGGTCAAAATTAAATGATTTGATAATAATCTATCTAATCTAACAATAACAACAACTTATTTCACTAGTAAATTGCTGTTGAACGATGAAAACAACCACCAGATGGGAAAAGGACATTTACAATAACTTCAAATGCACCACAAGACTGTAGTTTACCAGTTTCATTGAACGCACCGTGTTGTTTTTCCGACGGCGGCTGCAGATTGTTAGCCTATAAATCTAGGTGTTGAATCCTCTACAGTAAAACACAGTCAAACTTTACACCGTTTAGCGTTAGCTGTCAGCATTTTAACAGTGTTTAATCTAGCTACTAGCTAGCAGTAGGCTAACGTTAGCTGCTGTCGAGTATAGTGTTAACTAGCGTCCCGTGCAGCGGTGTTTGTGTTGCCTGTATCGTCCGTTTCAGAGCATCAGAGAGAAGAGCAGACATATCAGGGGCAGCAGATTTCGGTAGCCAGGGTTGGCAGGAAGAAATAACAAGTAGCTAAATGTTCCAATCAATGATCCAGGCAGCACATTCACTGCATGAAAAGTGGGATTTCCGTCCCCGTAAATGCCTGTAAATGCCCGGAAATCCCCCTAATTTTTGGCAGTTATCGACAATTTACAGGCTGTGAACGTCACGTTCGTCTGTGCCACAAATTGTCGGAAACGAACCATGACGTATGTGGAGAGCCCCCGCGGAGGTGTTAATGGATCTAATTAGAATATGAATAGACGCCTGGCCAGAGAACGTCTGGCCTGGCTGGAATTTTCTCACTTACTATTGGCCTAAAACCACTACTTTTAAACAAGAAAAATCTCTCGTGATTGGTTGACAGGTCTGTCACGGGTTAGCGTATTGGTCAACCTGGGCCATTATTATTATAATAAAATTATAAATATATATATTTTTTTTTATTTCATATATTTATGTATTATATATATTTATTTCATATATGCTATGTTGTATATTCATGTCATGATTATCATAGTTAAAATGATTTGCCAGGAACGTGCTGTTTATTCAAAGATAGCGCTTTATTGACACAAAACACAAACGCAATCAGAAAAAAACGATGTACAAAGCGGAGACACACAGCACACTCAACAAATATCCCTCGCTCACGAGAAGCAGCACCGTCAACCCCTAACCCGTGGCTGCCTCGGAGCTGTAGGTAACCGGCAGCATTCTGTCTGATTCGGTCCATTTAGCAGACGTCTGTGGTGCGTTGTCCTGGATGTCTATGTAGCGCACTTCCAAATGCCCACCTCACCCGCAGCCAGCACACACTGTCTCGCTTCCAGCTGCTGTAAAATCAATCAATAAAGACAGTCAGTACTGCGCAATGCACTGCTTATGGACACAACACATCTATGAATGCACCTAAAATATATTCACATTGACCAAACGGATCTAATCTTACCCTCTTTTCTTCTCGACCGACTCCGAGCTGGACTCTTCACAGCTTCTGCCCGCGATGCCACATCTGGTTGTTTCTAGCTGAAGCTCCTGCGTGCTGTCTCCTAATATGTCTTACAGGCAGCTGGAAAACAATTAAATGAGAGTGGTATGAATAAAAAAACATAAGTTATAGTAAAATTAAACAAGGAAAGATGAAAAAGTAAAAAATACTTACACACAATGGTGTCATTATCAGCGTCATGTAAATCTGGACCTGCAGACAGCTCCGAGCAAATATAGGTCACAGCCTCGTTATGAGGCGAGGTTAGTCTGGAAAAAAATAAAAATAAATAAAAAATAAAAATAAAAGTACGGTTAAGATCGGTATCTATTAACATATCTATGTCCTTATACAGAAGAATTAATGAAGTTCATTCGATGAAAGCATATCTTTAAATCTTACCCTTGCTCCGGTTCGTAGCGCCTGCTACAGTTTGTCTCAGAGTTGTGAAGACGGCGACTGCTTTCTGAAAATTACAAAATCAAAAAATACACTTTTATAAAACAACTCTCTGCCTCAATAATGAATGGCGCTGAAAAAGCAGCCTGGTTGCCCAGACACACAGCTCTGTGCTGCTCGCGTTTAAACTTGGTGAGGTTTAAAACATTACTGCCAAGTCTAAGTAGCCTGTTTAACATCCAAAGACAGTCATTGTACGATCAAGAGTTAATAAACAGTACAGACTAGCTCGGCGTTTCATTAATAATCATATACTTACGTTCACTTCTTTCTGTGAGCGCATCTCTGGAGCCCCGGAGCAGACATGGAGGAGAGAAGAAAACGCTCCAAACATCTTGAACAACTCCTGTGTGTTTCCAAGTCAAGTTTGACAGAGTGTACAGACAACTCTTTTACCAGTTGGCATGAAATATTCCCATATTTCGGAAGTTTTTGCTCTAACTCTTGGACTCATCTCCATAGTCTCCCGCAATCTCCCGCCGCTATTTTCAAATGGAAGAAGTGAAGGTAGGGGGCGGGGCAGAGTGATAGAGAGAGACCGTGGAGCAGATTAACTAGCAGGGCGCGAACAGCGCACACACTGGTGTGGAGGTGAATTACAGTGAGATTTAATGGATTACTGGGAACGTTTAATAACAATAGGACAATTGATGTCTAGATTATGAGGCCATTTGATCAGAGCCAACAGCTTCATATGCCATGGACATGTGAATATGGTGCTGAATTTGCCAGTATTTTAAGAACACAAATTGTTGGGACCTTGTCATGCAATGACAAAGCTGATATGCTTTATGTGAAGCCCAGTGTTTTGGTGTCAGCAGAAAGACTTCTCTTAGATAACTGTAGAGTGTAGCCTCTGTCTCCATTCCACCAGACAATGTTGGATGAGCAAGACCAAAGAAAGGTCACTGTAGTCATGCCACTATGCACAGTGGTTGAGACTGTGAATGAATCATGGATTGCACATTTTACCTTTGTGGCAAAGCCTGATTAAAACTAATTGTTGAAATAAATTATTTTGTGTATCTTTTTTTACATCTATTTAGTCATTACTAATGACATACACAGTAATTAATCTAGCATACTTTCATCAAATAAATCTACTAAAGAGTCTACAATTAGGCTATACTGAGTCTGATCTATTTGAAGAGATTTTCTTAAAATTAAGTTAATACCTTTTAGAAAAATGTCACCTGGGGTAAAACTCCCCCTGCTGCTACTCTGATTTGCATTTGTACAGCTCACAGCATTTTCATTTACATGTGAAAGCCTCCCCTAGAATTAGAGGGAGGGGGGGTCATGGGGGGACAACTGCCAAGCAAGGCCCACGTCAATTTCCGACAATTCCCGGCAGTTTTCAGTGTTGCCTGTAAATTGCCGTATACAGCCGTAAACCTGAAGTTCCACGACAATCTACAGTGCCGCATACTGACGAAAATCCCACTTTTCATGCAGTGATTCTCGTCTCCCTCCTTCATTTTACAGTCGAATGGTGGCTAGAACGGCTCCGGGTCAAACATCAATATGGAATGGATTAATCTGTGTTTTCTTTTTTTTAATGAGTTATTTTTTCTCAGATTAATTAATCGAAATTAACACGTTATTTTGACAGCCATAATATTAATATAATCAAAATGTGATATAGGTAGTGATGATGTAATTACAGGCAATTTGTAATCAATTAACACAAAATTATTGTTACATAAAAACTTCTTAGATGCAACAATTTGGTAAAGTCAATGTTGTAATGTGATGGGGCTTTAGGTAGGGGTGGGAATCACAAGAGGTCTATTGCAATGGATTACCTTTTTCCAACTTCAAATTATGTCCCCAAAGAAAAAAAAAAAAAACTTTGTCAACATCTGTTTTATCTAAAAAGAAAACGTTCTCCGTTCATCTCATTTCACTTTTATTGGTGCAAAATGGAATGGTTAAGCAGACAAATTGATGAAAAATGAACGTTTAAAAAAAGATGTTACGATTGAAACTAAATTGAACCCAAGGGCAGACACCAACGCAGAGTCAAATGAAGGATTAACAGGTTTATTTGCAAATGTCCAAGTTCAGGAATGCTAAATGTGAAAAGCAAAGTCCAAATCCAATGGATTCCAGATCCAGGGTACAGAGCAGGAGTGGTACCGTAATGTCCAAGTGTCTGTATCCGATAGTGATGAGGTCAAGTGAGAGAGCAGAAATGGTGGATGGCAGGAGTGAAGTGGCAGCAGGAGTCAGGTTCTAAGAACTGTGGAAAAAAGAAAACAAGTCAGGGCAAGCAAAAACACAAGAGCAAGACAAGCAGAGTCAGCAACAAGACTAACGTGTCTTCTTGACTATAAGCCCAAGAGGAGTGGCAGGTTGACCAGGTATTTGTAGCAGAGATGATTAGTATAGATGAGCTGCAGCTGGAACCCTGACTCCCGCACACCAGACTTCACTCCTGCAATTAAGTAAAGACAGAGGGGAGGGGGAGAGCAGAGACAGAGAGCTACCTAGCAGCAGCCACAGCAGCAGCAGGCCTAACAATATGTTCAATTGATCGAATAATACATCAATACTTGCCGTCCGTGTATTGCTACAGTATTGCCACAGAAAATATTGTGATACTGTGGTGTATAAATATTTCCCCCTACCCGTAAAGTTAACATGTAGTGCTTTTCAAGTTCCTCTGAGACAATTTACAACAAAGCCTGCCTGTGTGTGAGCTTTTATATGTTCGCACCTCCCCTGTGTATCATGTGATACAAACCATCCCTGCAAGAACCATATTTTCCCTCCTTCAGAGTGCGGGAACAATATCTTCCCTCCCTCAGAGTGCAGGAACAATGTTTTCCCTCTCTCAGAGTGCAGGAACAATGTTTTTTCAATTGATCGAATAATACATCAATACTTGCCGTCCGTGTATTGCTACAGTATTGCCACAGAAAATATTGTGATACTGTGGTGTATAAATATTTCCCCCTACCCGTAAAGTTAACATATAGTGCTTTTCAAGTTCCTCTGAGACAATTTACAACAAAGCACCTTAAACATTTCTACACCGGTTCTTACAACATAATGCAGTTTCTCACAGATAGTCGTTATTTCTAGTTTCTACGTACATTTTCTATGAAAAACTGATTCATGGGTTAACCAACCAGCAAGATGCTCTTTAACATCAGTTTACCTTTTACCAAACACAAGACTTTTACATAAACTACGTATTTTAGACATTTGCAGTCCATACATTAAAGGGTTGAAGATTGGTTGGCAGGTCAGGAAGTATAAAGACATAAAAATGCTCAACATCATGGGTACACTGCTCATATTAAACCTGCTCTGTACTATTTCAAAGAAACAACCAAAAGAAAAGTTGAGTAGAGATGCGAGATGAGGTGTGCAGGTACTGACAGCTTTCTGTCTGGTCTGTTTAGAACCAGAAAAACACACTTTAAGGATCTTCATGTATGTGTAAAGGATTAAACTGAGAGGACCAAAGACTAAAATACAAGTGATAAAGAGTCCATAAATGTTGTTCACTGTGGTGACAGAGCAGGCCAGTTTGACAATATAATAGCTGTTACAGTAAACTTTGTTAATGATGTTCCCACACAGCTGTAAAGAGGAATTTAAAAATATCGGGACAGCAGTTGCAAAAAATGGAAATAACCATGTTAGAGCAATAAGCATGGCAATCTTGTTATATGTCATATGTGTGTTATATTGCAGAGGATAACAGATAGCAAGATATCTGTCATAAGACATGATGGATAAATTAATTAATTGTATAGCTGCATAAGTATACAAACAGAAACTCTGCAGGAAACAGAAGGGAGCATAAACAGTGTGAATATCAGAGAGGATCTGAACCAGAAGGAATGGAAACAACCCTGTACTACCATACAGTTCATTTACAAACAGGCTGCACAGAAAAAGGTACATAGGTTCATGTAAGCTTCTGTTCTTACAGATAACCACAATCAGCAAAAGATTGGTACAAATTATTAAAGCATAAAAACACATAATGATAACAAAAAATATGTATTTAAATAGCCCAATATTAAAGTATGCACCAAAAGTGAAATATGAAACCTGTGTAAAGTTTATCATGATCATCTGTTTGGTTCACAACACAACCTTTCAAGTTTGCACAGGATGAACAGTTGACAATGTTACATTTTTGTAGGAGAATTGCAGAAATCAAACTAGACATGCATGCTCATTCTGGACTCACTATATTAACACACAAGCAGTTTTCAGCCTGGAAGCAGTAAAGACATAAATTATTATAATAACACAGACTCTTCAAACTTACCATTTACTTCATTCAAAGTCAATATAATGTTTAGTTAAAAATGACAGGGCTGACAGTTTGACATGGCGTGAACATCTTACTTTCATCAGCTGTCTAGCTGCAGTCACACTTTCACTGCTTTAAAACTGAGAGGAAACTCTGTGTCTGCTTCTTTTAAACTCTTCAAGTCAGAGGGTGGGCACATCAGCAGTTTGGCGTCATTACCACGGGACACATCTAACTGATATCTGAACATCTACTCTGACCATATTAAAAAACAACATTGGTCAGTAAAGCAAAAAATAAGCAAACATTGATTAGTGCGAGTAATCATTTGTCAATATTAATAGGCCCTATTTAGTTATATCTGAATCGTGGCCAATCGTGATTTAACACAACTTACAACACCTTCCTTAACTGTAACACTTCACACTTAAATGTAACACTAATGAATGAAATGACACACAACCGAATGACAATATATGATTATTTATTACAAAAACAAAAGGAACACTATATACTGGTGTCCTTCTCAAGAGGGACCAGCATGGTTGCCACAGGGAGCCACCTACTCGGGATATTTGGTGGCCGCAGAGTTACTTTTTGTGGCCATGTGCCATTGTTCCATACTTAATGTCGAACCCTATCAAACGCTGAGGGCTGTAACTAAACGTTGGTATTTGATGCACTGGGAAGGAGAACGGCCTGCAATCAACCTTTACAGGTGTTGGGGCAAGTATATCCATAAAGTCAACAGTGAAGCCTAATAAATAATTTTTTTAATATGAATGTAGCCTTTTACACCAGTGACAAAGTGATGATGTGATTAAACCTTTTTGAGAATGTTTTATTTGCTAAGCAACTGCTGAGTAGTTTAATTTAGCAACCACCAGTCCTGACCTCAACCCCATTGAACACTTGTAGGATCAGCTTGGGCGTGCTGTTCATGCCAGAGTGACCAACACAACCACATTGGCTGACTTGCGACAAATGCTGGTTGAAAAATGGAATGCCATCCCACAGCTCTGTGTGACATGGCTGGTGACCAGCATGAGGAGGAGGTGCCAGGCTGCTATGGCTGTGTGTGGATCTTCCACATGCTATTCCTGTTTGTGAAATTGAGCGTCAGCGTCAGTTCTGGCAGGCCAGGTAGTCAAGACGCTGCTAACGCTATTGGCCATCAACACGGTCTCATCAGCTGATCTGCTCCAGCTGAGCTGCATCAGCTGATCTGGATTAGCGCATCAGCCGGTCAACACCCCTCGCTGCTCAATGGCTACACAGATTCAGTTTGCTCCTACTTGCTTGCTGCTTGCTTCTCTGCCGCCCGCCACCTCCCCTGCTCCTCCTTGTCGTTTGTAACGTGACATTTGCTTCTATGTCATCGTTGCTGCTCTGTTCATGTGGGGGAATAGTTCAGCTCACACAGTCCTAAACTGTGTGAGCGTTCCCTAATGCTGCTGCTGTCCTCTGACTCTATGCTATTTCATGGTGCTCATGAAAGGTCAGAGGACTCCCTGAACAGAACCATACCACCAAAATGTAATTCAGAATTTATTAGCTGAAATGCAATTATTCAATAAAAATTTCCTAAATCATTTTTATTGTCATGTGTGTTCTTGACTTAATGGACCTGACAGAAATGAATAAATTGTTCAATTGCCAATATGTCTTGTTTCTTCAAACTTCAATCATCCAACACTAAATGAGTCAATGGCAGAATAAGCTGTTTGGCATTGGCAGAGACCAACCCACATACTCAGCGCTGCTGCTCATCCCACAAATGCATGTTCCATACAAATGGGGCACCAATTGAAAGGGAACTAAACTTTCCAAGGCTATAAGATGTATTGGCAAAAAGCATTGTTACCACAGAGAAATAATCTACCAAACACAAATTTCCTTACTTTTTGTGCTTTATATGCATACATCTTCCAAAATGTTCAGATATTTTATAGATTAAATTAATAATGAAAATAATTATCAGTATTAACTTCAGGTGGAGAATGATATGATTTGAAAGTTGCTTTATGCTGCCATATTGTGGTCTGATAGGATATTACATATGCATTACATTCTGGGAACTGTACCCTGAATCAGACCCTGTTTTAGACTGCTTTGAAGGGGGGGGGGCAAAATATTTTGGTTGGGCACAAGTCTATTACAGTTAAAACATTTACATTAGTTTTAATTTTAGTTTAGATTTGAATTTGGATTTTAGTTTTGTTGTGGAAAATCTCTTTGGTGTTCGGTGATGAAGCTGGAAAATAAGTTTGTCTGACACGCTGGAGTTCTCTAATTTATTGTCTTTATTCTTTTGCAAAAGAAGGAGACAGTTTAACAGACTGACAAGCAATCTGAGAAAGTGGTGGTGGGTGGTGGGGGTGGTGATGGCGCAGTGGGGGTGGTGATGGCGCAGTGGATATGACACATGCCTTTGGTGTGGGAGATCCAGGTTTGATTCCCACTGCGATACATCAACCAATGTGTCCCTGAGCAAGGCACTTAACCCCTAGTTGCTCCAGAGGCTTGCAACCTCTGACATATATAGCAATTGTAAGTCGCTTTGGATAAAAGCGTCAGCTAAATGACATATAATGTAATGTAATGTAATGTAAAAAGTGCAGTCAGTGAACAGAGAAACTTCAGGGTTCTTATAGCTGAGCATGAGATGGGAGGGACTGTTTTCCTGCTGACACTGCTTCTTTACTGCTCAGTCTTGAGCTTTTTGTGGAAACCTTCTTCAGGTTGCGGAAAGCCTACTCATGTAGAGCTGAGCCCTGAGGCTTTCTGTGGAAAGTTGTGGAAAACATACTCAGCCCTCTGCTTCATGTAGAGTGTGCATGAGGGAGACAGAGGGGGCCGCATAGGCTTGCATGACAGATACAGGAGAAGCTATGATCACTTTTTTAGAATAATAGAGTACTATACTAAATCCTTATAACTGATATATTATATAAAAAACAGTAAATATTGTATAGTATAAAGTTAATACATATAAAATTATGAGAACATAAAAAACATGGAGTAATGGATAAAATATGAAAGAAATATCACAGATAAAAACTTTCCACTACAGTTTTTAGAGTGTGTCAGTTTTATTGCTGACCAAACCAAACTTAATATTCACCTTGCTGTGTGCACTGGCGAGGTACGAAAAGCATTAATTTCTAATTGCACCAGAGTATGAATAGCATACATTGCTAATTCAATCAGGAGAGAATTGTTTGCAGATATGCAAAAGGTTTAATGTACAACAGCATGTAGTGTACAATGTTTTGGAGAATGAACTCCATCCTTATTAATACATTTAATATATTAATACATTTAATGTAGGGGTAGGGAACCAAGATGTAACCCCCCGATGGAATCCAGACACCGGTGGTGGCGGAGAAAGCCGGAAACTAGACCAAGAAGGCATCGGAGCGACAGCCGGAGAAACCTCTAAGACGGGAGGCGGAAGAAGAGGAGGAGGGACGACGTCTTCCTGAAATGACAGCTGATAGCACAGGGAGAGAAGCAGCTTTTAAAACAGTGATGTAATGCTGTGATTGGCCTATGGGATCCTTGGCCAATCCTGATTGGATTATCAGAAGGTGAACGCCTCCAGCCCTGATTCGCTTAGGAGGGACTAATTACTTGTTAGGTCTTCCTAAAAGAATTTGCGCTGAGCTACATTTCAATCAGGAGAGATTTGTTTGCAGATATGCAAAAGGTTTAATGAACAACAGCATGTAGTGTGCAATGTTTTGGAGATTGAACTCCATCGTTATTAATACATTTAATATATTAATACATTTAATGTAGGGGTAGGGAACCAAGATGTAACCCCCAAAACATGACTGAAATTGGACATGAAGGAAATAAACACAAAAATTAAAATATGTTTTTAATAGGGCTGTCAATCGATTAAAAACAATTAACTAATTAATCGCAGTATTTGCTGTAGTTAATCGCGATTAATCGCGTTTTTAAATTGAGAAGCTTGAAGTAATGGATATTTAAATGCTAAATCACTTAACTTTGCAAATATGAAGAGAAAACAAACAAGGAAAGGTTCTGCTAAGTTCAGAATGTTTAATATCTTTCAGAACAACAGCAGCAACAATTTGGCTTATTTAGTCCTGCTGAAGGCTGCTGAAACTGCTAGAAACTGTCCGACTTGAGAGCAGATTGTTGTCACCACCCCCAATATTAGCCACATACGTAATATACCATATTCTGAATAATATACAAATATATATATATATATATATATATATATATATAAAATATAAATTACAATCTAGGCAGTACTTATATCATAAATATTATAATATACATAGTGTTTAATCTGAATGACTAAGCAAAGCACATATATCTAAACACAGAAATGCACATCAATATCAATGTTACACATTAAACCAGTAACCCAAAACCACAAAGGCGTATGATGGCCTAAAGTGAAAACAGTGAGTGTAGTTTTAGATAGCGACGCTGTGCACAGCAATCCATTACCAATGTAAAGCGATTGACTACATTTCCCATCCAGCACCGCAACCAGGAAGTAGCTTGTGTGACAGTGAGACGCACCAATTTCAAACATTTACTGGAATATAGTCACGGATACTATTGAGTCGACAGCGTTAAACATCAGACTGCAAATAAGGTTTTATTAGCGTGACCAACGTAACAGTTATCAAGCAAACAAATCGTGCACGTACATATCGGCAGCACAGCCAAATCAAACGTACACCGCAGCTCAATGTAGCGAAACAGCAGCTTACCGGTGGCGCATCTCTCCTGACGAGCCAACATGTCGGAACTAGTACTCGGTCCCGTTTATAGCCCGTGCTCATTCATCTTTTTTTCTCTTTTGGGATCTTACTGGTCTGTTTCAAGTCTTGACTGGCCCGTAGGCCTACTTCAATCAGGTAAGTCCCTCCTAGAGTTGCGCCGCCTGCTCTTATGGAGACGTATTACGTTTCTCAGCCGCCACATGAAGTAAACAAACACAGCTGCGTTAATTTCGTTAATTTTTTTTAACGAGTTAAATATTAAAAAATGTATGCAAAAATTAACGCGTTAATTTTGACAGCCCTAGTTTTTAATTAATAAATTATGAAGCTTACCTCCGGGTGGCACGGATCTGAAACAGAAAGCAAATGCAGTAATCCGACTCCTAAACAGCATGCAAAATACAGCCATTTCGTCATCGGCAACTCAGGCCGGCAACACAGCATCTCCGCCGGTACAGCAACTTGGCCGGTACATAGAATGAAATTATCATTAATCTATTATGAACGATATTCCGTCGAAACGACGGCTACTGAAGTATTACACCACCACCGGTTATATGCTGTTACGGCACACGGCATGAAACATGAAGAAAACGAGGCATCTCCGCCGTTTATGGCAATGCAGCCGTGAAATTAGAAAAAATTTTCTTGTATTAGGATATAAACGGGATTGCCCCGTGAATGTGAGACATGCCAGCCATGGCCCACATGAAAACAAACCCACAGTTTGTATCTTACCAGATAACAGCTTTAGGGATCGTTGATTGGTGAGGATGAAATTGACGTTGGGATGAATGTAAGAATAGTAGGCCGAAGAAGTCCACCAACCCAGCCTTTGCAGCGAGGTCCGAGACATTCCTTGATTGGCCGCCGTGGTAGCGGCCCTTATCCTGAATGAATGCCCTGAATAATGCTGCGGCGAAAGACCAGATTTGAGGAGAACTGCTTCCAGATGTTGCCTAAACCACCCTTTAGACAAAGGACGATCCTGAGGTCAGGAGAAGTGGGGTGAGTTTTAGAGACGCCTTTCAAAAGTAATGTAATAGCCGGATAAGAAAGGAGGCTTGGAAAGGATGGATCATAACATTTAATATGAAACTGAATTCCTGCAATCAACCCACGAGTATACTGCACATTGAAGTTGCGAGTGTCTGTACAATAACATATGAATGCACAAATGCTTTTAACGAGAACAGGTCTGGGAGGTACGCAAATGATTGCACAGAATAGGGAAAATGTATGCCAAGCAACATCGTAAGTTTTAAGAGTGGACGCCGCTAGACGTTTCCTCATGTACATTTTGGAGCATTCTAGGTTTTGATGCAATGGGTTGAGGTTTAATGCCGCTCTAGCTCTTGAAGAGAGGGAAGCGCTATTCATACTTTGCAGTGACGTCATTACCATGGGTACCTGGAGGGCAAGAAACGCCGATAGAATGGTGCTGAACAGCGGCCAGTCACGTGAATTGCAGCCTTGCAAATTTCCAATACTACAATCAATCAACTATTTTAGACCATATGTCACATTATATGTCACTCGGAACTTGTGATCCATACACAGCACCCGCTGATATTTTCATTGCTTTGAAGCTGACAAAGTCTCTACCAGACTTGGAGTTTGGAAATATTTACATCTATCTTATAGAGAATCCGTCACTTTACACCGCACAAAAAATGAAAGCCTACAAAAGTACAGATAGCTATCTTTCTTCAAGAGTGGATGGGTTAACAGCGATGTCATATTGAAGGTGAAAAACAGGAATATCTTCATAATCAAAGCAAAGATGAGTGTTACTAGTTAGTTAGTTAGCTAGCTAGCTAGCTCGCTAAAGTTTGCTGATGTGTTCCGTCGTGTGATGAAGTCTTCATCTGAATACGTACACCCTGCCTGCCAGCGAATGACAGCTTGATAAGTCATTTTTTAAACCTTCTGCCAACACTAGGCTATGTATCAAGTAGGGTGACCAGACCTCCCGGTTTGACCGGGACAGTCCCGAGTCCCGACAAAAGTTGTGTCGGGACGCTAAAATACCCCGGTTTACACCAACCACTATGAAATTGTCCTGGTTGTCAGCGATTACATAACCGACGTGGCCTTATTATAGCCCGATCATTAACTAAACCATGTAGAAAGACTAATAAAGCGTCCAGCGTATGATTTTAACAGTGTGTGTGTGAGTGTGGGGGAGTGTGTGTGTGTGAGTAAATCGTAGCGGTCTGCATAATCTCTGCCGCCAGCGTTATGATGTATTTTTGTAAACATTGTTGCAACGCCTCTTCTTCTCTGTCTCGTTTTAACCAGTCTTTTGCTGACACCGGTGTTAAATTTCACAGTAGGCTTTCAGCCAACAAATTGATTCTTGAGTCACGTGCAAAGTATGAATTGTGACGGGGCTGGCTGAAGGGCAGAGGCTTCGAAAGGTCTGAAAGTGAAAACGAGACAGAGCATCAGCCGCGTCGTTGAAATGCCCGGGGACATGGCGGGCGGTGATGATAAAATTATTCATCACCGCGGACCATGTGATACTTCTCATGAATGACATGATTTTTTCTACATGAAGAGCGCCCTCTATTTATTATGCTGACAACTGCCTGATTATCGCATATGACTTAGATGCGTTTACGCTTACAATGAAGCCCCCAGACGTCGCAGGCTACCAAAATTGGGTAGACCTCATGCAGGGCGGATGAATCAGACTGGGAAAAGTTGGGAGGCCAGTGGCCTGAGAACCACTGGTCTTGAAAAAAAAATAACCCGCAGAAGGGGCAGCGTCAGTAAAAAAACGCAATGAGTCCGAGGAGTGCACTAACTCGTCATAAAAGAAAGAAACCCCGTTCCAGTGCTCCAGAAGATGAGACCAGAAACGTAAATCGGAGCGGCACCAGGCATCGAGAGACACGCGACCGTGCAAGTGAGAGACAGAGGAAGCATTGTCCAGCAACCTGGAAATAAACGAGCGCCCTTGCGGGATCCCGCGTATGGCGAAATTGAGATGCCCGGGGCGGGAGAGCAACTGACGTTTAGAGATGGTGACGGCGGAAGAATGGGACGCAGCAATGCAGCGAAGGCGTAGCGATTTATCGAGCGGGAGAGACGCTTTCATGCCAACGGAATATAGGGTAATGCCGAGAAACTCCAAACAGGTGGCGGGACCGATAGTCTTTGCCTCGGACAGGGGGACGCCGAGGGACCCGAAACAGCGCCGCAGCCTGCCCAAGGACGCGCCGGAGCCATCGTGAGGGGGGTCCATGAGTAAAAAGTCATCCAACAAGTCAGGGACTGAGGGCACCCGCACCCTGTTAAGCAGGATTCAGCACAGGGCCTCGGAAACGTTGTTAAAAATGCATGTGCTGCTAAGGCAGACGAAGGTTAAACGCAGCCCAAAATAGAACTTAGAGTCCCACCTAACGCCAAAAAGGGGCCACTGCGAAGGATGAATGGGCACAACTTTAAATGGGTCAGTGATGTCCGCCTTGGAGAGCCAAGCGCCAACCCCCACCAGCTTAATCAATCTAATGGCGTTATCCACCGTGGCATAATGCAGAGAAAGAGGGAAGGCCGGAATGAGACTATTGAGGCCCGTTGTGCGGCGCAGATAATTCAAAGATTAGGCATTTCTTTCCCGAATACTTCCGAGTAGCCACGCCGATGGGACTGATGCGAAACAGGTCCGATAACGTAAACCTTATCGACCTCCAACGCCAGCAGCCGGGAAACGGTCACGGGGTCGGAGACCGCAGAAAGCTGATTTTTTGCGACGAACGAGACCGGGGGTGGGCCCACCCGCCGGGGGCAGAGCGACCGGGGGTGCGCATCCCGGCAAGTGCTGCAGACATGGAGAAAAATGCAATTGGGAAAAGAACATACACCTTCATTAAAGTTATTGCAAATGGGAGGATTGTAATTCTGAGGAACCTGTCGTATGTGGGAGGGGCCGCCGGGCGGGGAACCACGGAGAGGGGGCTGAGAGGTTGCACCGGGGCCCGGGCGAAACGCCGCCATGGGGCACAGGGAGGCCATGTGGGCCTGAGCGCCGCAAGTGGAGCAAGCAATGACCTGCGTGCCACCCACGAGCATCACGACCTGGGTCCGATGCGGGATCCTATGGGATCCTTGGCCTATCCTGATTGAATTATCAGAAGGTGAAAGCCTCCAGCCCTGATTTGCTTAGGAGGGACTGATTACTTGTTAGGTCTTCCTGAAAGAATTTGCGCTGAGTTACATTTGTACCAGGGGTGCAAATAGCCTCATATTTTTAGTTTTTAGAGTGTGTTTGTCAGTTTTATTGCTGACCAAACCAACTTCAATATTCACTGTTTGATTGTATGAAATAAATAATATCCATTTTTTTTAGTTGCTAGACAGGTACTGCAATACATTTATCTGATCCTGGCCCACGTCCCTGATGTGAAAGCCCCCTTTCTGTATTAAATTCCAATATATTCAAAATGGTCACCTCCTCCTGAATTTTGTTTTCCTTCACAAAGATAAAAAAACGTTTCCAACATTTATTTGGTGCATAGAAATGAATTGGAAAGAAGGAAAGTATACGTTTAACACTCAATGATTGCTGGGGTAAGACTACTGGATCCCTGTCTCCTTTAAGGCCAAATCTGAGCAAGGAAAAATCCAGAAGACGACAAATATGCATAAATATCAGTGTAAAAACCCATAGATCGCTTGTACATGCAGTAGTTACGATCAGAGGTGGGGAGTAAAGAGTTACATTTACTCCGTTACATTTACTTGAGTAAGTTTTTGAAAAAAATATATACTTCTAGGAGTAGTTTTAAATCACTATATTTTACTTTTACTTGAGTAGATTTCAACGCGCACATGGGCAATGATGGAGACACATGGAGAGGCATGATTGGGAGGAACGACCTCCCTGATCTAAACCAGAGTGGTTGTTTGTTGTTGGACTTCTGTGCTAGTCATGGATTGTCTATAACAAACACCATGTTTGAACATAGGGATGCTCATAAGTCTACTTGGTACCAGAGCACCCTAGGCCAATGATCGATTTTATAATCGTTTCATCTGATCTGAGGCCGTATGTTTTGGACACTCGGGTGAAGAGAGGGGTGGAGCTGTCAACTGATCACCATCTGGTGGTGAGTTGGGTCAGGGGGTGGGGGAAGACTCTGGACAGACCTGGTAAGCTCAAACGGGTAGTGCGGATAAATTGGGAACGTCTCGAGGAGGCCCCTGTTCGACAGACTTTCAACTCACACCTCTGGCGGAGCTTTTCGTGCATCCCTGTGGAGGCTGGGGGCGTTGAACCCGAGTGGACAATGTTCAAAGTTTCCATTGCTGAAGCTGCGGCGAGGAGCTGTGTTCTTTGGGTCTTAGGTGCCTCAAGGGGCGGTAACCCACGAACACCTTCAGGGAAGCCGTCCAACTGAAGAAGGAGTCTTTCCGGGATATGTTATCCCAGAGGACTCCGGAGGCGGTTGCAGGGTACCAAAGGGCCCAAAGGGCTGCAGCCTCTGCCGTGAAAGAGGCAAAGCAGCCGTTGTGGGAGAAGTTTGGAGAAGTTTGAATCCGACTAATACGCCCTCTATGTTAGAGGCAGAGCTGGAGGATGATGGGGGATCATTGTCAATTTCCCAGGTGGAAGTCACTGATGTAGTCAAACAACTCCACAGTGGCAAAGCTCGTGGGATTGATGAGATCCGTCCGGAAATGCTCAAGGCTCTGGGTGTGGAGGGGCTGTCCTGGTTGACACGCCTCTTCAACATTGCGTGGAAGTCTGGGACAGTGCCAAAGGAGTGGCAGACTGGGGTGGTGGTTCCCCTTTTTAAAAAGGGGGACCAGAGGGTGTGTGCCAATTACAGGGGTGTCCCACTTCTCAGCCTCCCTGGTAAAGTCTACTCCAAGGTGCTGGAAAGGAGGGTTCGGCCGATAGTCGAACCTCAGATTGAAGAGGAACAATGCGGATTCCGTCCTGGTCGTGCAACAACGGACCAGATCTTCACTCTCGCAAGGATCCTGGAGGGAGCCTGGGAGTATGCCCTACATGTGTTTTGTGGATCTGGAAAAGGTCCCCCGGGAGATACTGTGGGAGGTGCTGCGGGAGTATGGGGTGAGGGGGTCTCTTGTCAGGGCCATCCAATCTCTGTATGACCAAAGTGAGAGCTGTGTCCGGGTTCTCGGCAGTAAGTCAGACTCGTTGTCACCAATCCTGTTTGTAACATTTATGGACAGGATATCGAGGCGTAGTCGGGGTGGGGAGGGGTTGCAGTTCGGTGGGCTGGGGATCTCATCGCTGCTCTTTGCAGATGATGTGGTCCTGATGGCATCATCGGCCTGTGACCTTCAGCACTCACTGGATCGGTTCGCAGCCGAGAGTTAAGCGGTTGGGATGAGGATCAGCACCTCTAAATCTGAGGCCATGGTTCTCAGCAGGAAACCAATGGAGTGCCTACTCCAGGTAGGGAATGAGTCCTTACCCCAAGTGAAGGAGTTCAAGTACCTTGGGGTTTTGGTCGCGAGTGAGGGGACAATGGAGCGGGAGATTGGTCAGAGAATCGGCGCAGCGGGTGCGGTATTACATTCAATTTATTGCACCGAAAAGAGAGCTGAGCCAGAAGGCAAAGCTCTTGATCTACCGGTCAGTTTTCGTTCCTACCCTCACCTATGGCCATGAAGGCTGGGTCATGACCGAAAGAACGAGATCCAGGGTACAAGCAGCCAAAATGGGTTACCTCAGGAGGGTGGCTGGCTTCTCCCTTAGAGACAGGGTGAGAAGCTCAGTCATCCGTGAGGAGCTCGGAGTAGAGCCGCTGCTCCTTCGCGTCGAAAGGAGCCAGTTGAGGTGGTTCGGGCGTCTGGTAAGGATGCCCCCTGGGCGCCTCCCTAGGGAGGTGTTCCAGGCACGCCCAGCTGGGAGGAGGCCTCGGGGAAGACCCAGGACTAGGTGGAGGGATTATATCTCCAAACTGGCCTGGGAACGCCTCGGGATCCCCCAGTCGGAGCTGGTTAATGTGGCTCGGGAAAGGGAAGTTTGGGGTCCCCTGCTGGAGCTGCTCCCCCGGCGACCCGACACCGGATAAGCGGACGAAGATGGATGGATGGATTGAGTGGATTTGTGAAGAAGAAACTGTACTCTTACTCTGCTATGTTAGGCTACAATGAGCTCTTTACTTTTCTTTTTACCTCTTCGGTATTCTACGCGTCATTATTTTTATCCCCCCCCGTGTTCGCTTCATTTTAAAGGGAAACTTCACCGATTAGCATTAAGCTTTGTTTCAGTAGAACCCCGGTAGTATTTTTGAATGACCATGCTTCCCTCCTTCATGTCGCCCTGAGAGGGGAGATCTCTGTAGTGAGGGTCTGGAGGAAAAGCCTCAGATGACGCAAAATGACGATTTTTGCGTCATCTGTGGCTTTTTTGCCCAGAGGCAAAAGACTACAGCCTGTATTCATTGTGTATTAGGAGCCACTTCCGCATAGCCCAAAGGGGGTTGGACCGTCAGCTTTTTCCGGAGATTGCCGAGGAAAAAACGAGTGTCAGCCATCTTGAATCCTCGCTTAGCTTCTCAGAAACTGTTCAACCCGACGGAAATTTTGGGACGCAAGCTTTTATTTTGAAAAGTAGATGGGACGGCATTATATGGGACGCATGGCTGCAGCCATACAGTCTTGGAAACAACAATCATGTTCATTCAACCCCATCCGTCTCGTTATTGTGGGGTTTCATTTCCCCGTTGTTGTGTGCCCCTGCGGCCGGGGATCGTGTCCTGCGAGTGGCGGCCCGCGAGTGCGCAAGTGCCGGACCGCGAGTGCCGGACCGTGAGTGCCGGACCGCCAGTGGCGGCCCGCGAGTGCCGGACCGCGAGTGCCGGACCGCGAGTGGCGGTCCGTTCCGTTGTTTTGGCCGCCGTGCGGCGTTTCATTTCCCCTTGTAGTGTGCCCCTGCGCGGGTCGCGAGTGGCGGCCCGTCCCGTTGTTTTGGCCGGCGTGTGGCGCCTCATTTCCCCATTGTCGTGTCCCCCAGAGCAGGTTCGAAAAGCGTGACCTGTACACAAATTTATGAATCAAAATAACGTGACTATTACACGACTTGGCGTGAGACCGGGTTCGTTGCCATGCATAGCAGAGCATTACCATGGACACAGTTCTGTTAACTCTGGAGCTATCAATCAATCCGCTGAAAGAAGTCCGGATCATAGATATATGGTCCCGATAATGTATCAGCTGTGGCCAAAAAAAAGCATGTTTTAAATGTGTAACACCACTTGAGCCACGGTGAAACGTTTTTTCGTGTATATGGTTGAAATGACGATAAAACAAACTTGTTGAGTTGATCGTCTCACTGTCTGTCTGTAAAGCACAGGCGTGGCTTGGGAGTGGCCTCATACAGCAGCAAAGCAAGTGCATTCTGGGATTTGGTGTCTTTCATCCATATGAGTGAAAAACACATTTTCTGTCTTATCTTGGCCTAGAAGGCACCAATTTCAATTTTCTTTTCACATTTCTACTACATAAGTGACCCCATTTGAAGATATATTCAGCTTTCCACCGGTGAAATTTCCCTTTAATGTTTTATTTTGACAGAGAGAGAGAGACTTCCGCTAAAGGCTCTACCACGTGACGTGAATCACTGAGTGATTCTTTGGTGAAATTGTTTGTTTCTGCATGTTTTGTCACACACACACACACACACACACACACACACACACACACACACACACACACACACACACAGTTTATGAGAGTTTATGGGCTGCCTTGTTCTAGTTCTGCCTGTAGAGCCTGATAAAATAGTATAAAGGTTTGGAAATTTGTGTCACTTATTTATTATTATTTTATTGATTTTATTTTTTAAGTACTTGGATTTACCTGGATTATTTTAATTTAATTAAAATGAATGAATTAATTTTAATTTATTGTATTCATTGGATGAACTACAATTTGCCTAAAGATGATTGAGCATGGAGTCTGATTGAATGCTTGTGTTAAAAAATACATCAGACGTTACTCAACAGTTACTCAGTACTTAAGTAGTTTTTTCACCAAGTACTTTTTCACTATTACTCAAATAATTATCTGGAAGACTACTTAGTTATATTTTTCTTAAATAATAGTACTTTTACTAGAGTACAAGTTTTGGCTACTCTACCCACTGTCCACGCTTGCAGAATTATTGCTGCCGCTTCCCTCAAAACTTAATAAAATGTCATGAAGTCATAGTGACACAACTGCTGAGCTAGAGGGAGTTCATCCACCCTTGTTATTAGAACTGGCATGAAAAAATACATTTTAATCTTAATTTGAAAGACACAATATTGATTCATAAAATGCCAAGATCGATCTTTGAAGAGGCTCTGTTTTAAAACTAGAATGAAGATATTGGTATCATATCAAGGCAGACAATCTAAGGAATCCATTTCATGCTAAATAACGCTCCAATGAAACTGCCATGGTCATTTATACAGATATGTTAGTCTTTATTGTTTTGACTGCTGTATTGTGTTCATTATAAATAAAAAGTACATTAATGTAACTACTTTGGGGTCAATTCTTAACATAAACATCATTATTTTGAATAATGCACCAGGTTAGAGGGTTCCTTGTAGAACTTACAGCATTATTTTTCAGAGAATCTCTTTTTTACACTATATGTATATTGATATAATCAAAAACTGTGATATAGGTAGTGATGATGTAATGATGGGCAATTTGTAATCGATTAACATAAAATTACTCAGATTCTGTTTTAATATTTGCAATTTATTTTATCTACATAAAAACTTCTTAGATGCAACAATTTGGTAAAGTCAATGTTGTAATGTGATGGGGGTTTAGGTAGAGGTGGGAATCACAAGTGTGCAATTTATTACCATTTTTCCAACTTCAAATTATGTCCCCAAAGGAAAAACTTTGTCAACATCTGTTTTATCTGAAAAGATAAAAATATCTGTTTGTTCATCTTGTTTCACTTTTATTGCTGCAAAATGGGATTGTTAAGCAGACAAATTGAAAAAAAAATAAATGTGAAATGTTATAAAAAAGATACATGTGCAGTTGATAGTATAATAGATCAATACTTGCCGTTCATGTATTGCTAAAGTATTGCCGCAGTAAATATCGTGATACTATGGTGTATAAATATTTTATACACCATACTTACATACTTTAACATCAGTTTACTTTTAACCAAAGATAAGACTTTTACATAAGCTACGTATTTTAGACATTTGAAGTCCATACATTAAAGGGTTGAAGATTGGTTGGCAGGTCAGGAAGTATGATGACAAAACAATGCGCAGCATCATGGGTACACTGCTCATATCAAACCTGCTCTGTATTATTTCAAAGAAACACCCAAAAGAAAAGTTGAGTAGAGAAGCGAGGTGAGGTGCGCAGGTACTGACAGCTTTCTGTCTGGTCTGTTTAGAACCAGAAAAACACACTTTAAGGATCTTAATGTAAGTGTAAAGGATTAAACTGAGAGGACCAAAGATTACAAGACAAGTATTAATGAGTCCATAAATGTTGTTCACTGTGGTGTCAGAGCAGGCCAGTTTGACAATATAATAGTTATCACAGAAACCTTTGTTAATGATGTTCCCACACAGCTGTAAAGAGGAACTTAAAAATATCGGGACAGCAATTTCAAAAAATGGAAATAACCATGTTAGAGCAATAAGCACGGCAACCATGTTATATGTCATACGTGTGTTATATTGTAGAGGATAACAGATAGCGAGATATCTGTCATAAGACAAGATGGCTAAGGTCCAAAATTCTACAGCTCCATAAGAGTACAAACAGAAAATCTGCAGGAAACACAAGGGAACAGAAACAGTGTGAATGTCAGAGAGGATCTGAACCAGAAGGAATGGAAACAACCCTGTACTACCATACAGTTCATTTACAAACAGGCTGCACAGAAAGAGGTACATAGGTTCATGTATGCTTCTGTTCATACAGATAACCACAATCAGCAACAGATTGGTACAAATTATTACCATATATAAAGACATAACAATTATGAAATATAAATATTTGAAAACCCCGGTGTCAAAGTAGGCAAGAAGTGCAAAATATAAAACCTGTGTAGAGTTGATCATGATTATTCTTTTGGTTGTTAACAGTGTTTAGTGGATAAACATATAAAAGAAATGATGCAACATTTTCTGGCAGCTGTTTTGTGAAAGAAAAAACAATAATATAAAAACACACCTCAGTGTAACACAGGTTGAGACATTGGATAAATCTAACGCTGATCAATTCACCATCATCTAGTCACACTGTGACCCCCTCCCAACTGAGCAGGGACACTGATTCTCCTTCTTTTATTCTCAGCAGAGAGCAGTCCGACGTCATCATCAAATCACATCCTAATTGTCTGTACTGTTTGAAACTATTACAAAACTATTAGTTGTCATCCTAGGGTTGCCTGGGTAGCTCGCCTGGTTGAACATGCGCTCATGTACAGAAGCTCAGTCCTTGCCGCAGCAGTTGCGGGTTCAATTCCAACCTGCGGCCTTTTGCTGCATGCCATTTTCCTCCCCCCCTTTTTCCCCTTTACTGTCTTCAGCTGGCCTATGCAATAAAGGCATAAAATCGCTCCAAATGTTCACAAAGTTCTTACATTTTTTCTTGTGGGGGCAAATCAGTCAGTTGTCAGTCAGAATGTCTCGTGTGGTGCTAACAAGCTAACGTTACCTTGTTAGTGTCTTTCATGTCTGCTGACTTATTAGTTATGCAGATTTTTTGTCTGTGTTATGACTTGCATGACATTACGGAAGAAATCAAGGGAAAAGTTGGCCCGAAATGCAAAGTTTCCTCCAGGGCGGAGAGGGGCCATCAGAATTGCACTGCACTAGGCTGAACCCGGCAGCCACCCCTGCCATTTGGCTGGTGATTTTTTTCTTTGTTTTTTACCATTATCCCCAAGTATCAGTATTTCCTTCTTTACCCACCCATCCCATCTATTTGTGGGACAAAAGGAATATTGTAGACCACTTGGGAAGGATGTCTGGGAGGACTTCTACAATAAAGATCAGGACAATTGGGAGGATTAAATACCCCATTAAAAACAGTGAATTTGCATCTATTCACGTCTTTGCATTGACTTAGCAGTACACAAAAAATTGTCTCTGCGTTTGGTGTGAACACAGCATTCAACACAACCAGTTTACCCCGCAGCATTTGTGTGCATATGTCTAACTATAATACATATTGCTCTAACAATTCAACAATGATCTAACGTTAATGAAACTAATTTATAAATCAAAACTGTTGTTGCCTTCTATTTTATAGATTTTTGAGTAATGCTTTGGCATGGCACACTTTAATTAACTTTGCATCCCGCACCTGATTAAAGAAAATAGAAGCCTGGGGTCCATTTTTGGCCCTTTACACCCAAAGCAAGAGCTGTATCTGGGTTCTCAGTAGTGAGTCGGACCTCCTACTGGGCCTCAGATCCAAAGAAGGGTTGCACACTTCGGAAAAATGTGTTTAACTTTTAATTTCAAGTCCAAACTGCTGTTTCAGTATAACAAATGAGTGCCAATTGAAGCATGTATTACATTCTAATATCAATTAATAAAGTACATCTAGTTTGGTACATCTGGTACTGAGAATATTGTGTTGAACATTTCCTTTCACCCAGGGTTAATGCTTTTATCTTCTAAAGAGGTATCACTCTTAATTAAATCAGTTGTTTAAAAGTGACACTTTCAGTTAAACCAATCAGACTTGGCCATGAGATTAAAGGGCCAATCACAGCCTTACAACTCTGCTTTAAATCTTTTCTCTCCCTGTGCTGTCAGCTGCCGTTTCAGGCAAAGTGCTCGCCCCTCCACCTCCTCTGCCGCCTCCGGTCATCATGTTTCTCCTGGCTGACCACTCGGTTGCCTCTTCGGTCTGGTCTATGGTCTCCTTCTCCGCCGCCACCAGTGTCTAGACTCCATCGTGGGGGTTTTGTTCCTGTTCTCTACCCCTTTAAAAATATGATTAATTCGATGGAGTCTAATCGCCAAAAGACTTTGTACACTTTATTATACAGTTGTACAGTAGATATTTTTGCATATCTACAAACAAGGTCTCTCCTGATTGAAAATGATTTAAATTATGTTATTAGGACACAGTAAATATTCTAAATTAGGGCTGGACAATTAATCGAAAAGCAATTGGAACTGAAAATTCAAGATAAGATATTGTTAGATAAACCTTCATTATCATTGCACAGAGACCCATACAATAAAATTGTAAGATCCACAAATGAAGGTGCATTAGATATAAAAACAAGAACAATTTAAGACATAAAACACTTTAGATGGAATGGGTAAAATATTGCACATGATGTATGATTATTGTAATATTATTGCACTTGTGATAATAAAGGTAAGTTAATGACTTGTTGTTTTTTGAGTGTTCTGATGGCCCATGGAAAGAAAGTGCTTTTCAATCAGTTTGTTGTGTTTTTTATGCTCCTGTAGCTCCTTCCAGAGGGAAGCAGACAGAGCCGGTGATGTCCAGGGTGGAAGTGAATAATCTGGAACAGCTTGTACCAAAAGCAGCCGTTATAGAAGAAGAAGTGTTAAGCCGACAAAACCTAACCATCATATGGCGACAACAGTTAAGTATGGACATCAAAACAACGAGGAAGTATTCTAATAACATTCTTTTCCTTGATGAAAGTTTTATCAACTTTTCCTTGACACAAACTCCGCTCCCCCACTCGAAAGCCCTGTGTTTTACTTTTAACATGTCAATATTTAAAATCATATGTTTTGTCTGCAAAGACAATGCAAGTTATTTCTCTTCTACCTGGATACCTGCTGGTTGTTTTAAAGCGCTATACAATAAATAAAAAAAATGTATTGTTTGATTCTATGTTTTAAGGAAATTAGCTTTTTACATTAAAACTAAAATGTGACTTTTTCTTAAGACTTTCTTTTCAAACGTGTGCTGTGATTTCAATTGTTGGAAATGTTCAATAAATAACCAAAAACATGTTCATCTGTGTGTTTCCTCTAAGTATTTTAACATCACAAATTTAAGATATGCACTGTGAGCATGTTTACAGTACAAACCTTGTCAGTGAAAAAAATTAAATAAAACACATAATGTTGAATTAATCATCATCATCATCATCATCATCATCATCATCATCATCATCATCATCATCATTATCAAGCTCTAATGTTCGAGTAATCATGATTTTACATCGTCCAGCTCTATAGCCCTGTTCTACATGATTTTACCAAAAGCAAGACTACGACATATGTTACGAATTTTGTACATTTTTAGTCCGTACATTACAGGATTGAAGAGCGGCTGGCACGTAAGCCAGTATAATGACAGAAAAATGCGTAACATGATGGGTAAACTGTTCATATTAAATCTGCCTTGCACTACTTCAAAGAAAGACCCAAAAGAAAAGTTGAGTAGAGAAGCGAGGTGAGGTGTGCAGGTACTGACAGCTTTCTGTCTGGTCTGTTTAGAACCAGAAAAACACACTTTAAGAATCCTCATGTAGGAGTAAAGAATGAGAATTATAAGAACAAATAATACTGTAAACATATACACAAGTCCAAATATGTTATTGACGGTTGTGTCAAAGCATGCCAGTTTAACGATGGAGTAGTTGTCACAGTACACTTTTTGAATCGTGTTCCCACACAGCTTTAAGGTGACACTCAGTGACATCATGACAACAACTTCAAGTACACTGAATAACCATACGGACGCAATAAGCACGGCAACCTTGTTAGACGTCATACGTGTGTGATATTGCAGGGGATAACAGATAGCAAGGTATCTGTCATAAGACATGACTCCTAAGGTAAAGAATTCTACATTTCCATAAGTATGTATCCATAAAATCTGCAGGAAACAGAACGGAGTAGAAACAGTGTGAATGTCAGAGAGGATCTGAACCAGAAGGAATGGAAACAACCCTGTACTACCATACAGTTCATTTACAAACAGGCTGCACAGAAAAAGGTACATAGGTTCATGTAAGCTCCTGTTCTTACAGATAACCACAATCAGCAAAAGATTGGTACAAACTATTAACATATATAAAGACATAACAATCATGAAATATAAATACTTGAAAACCCCGATGTCAAAGTAGGCAACAAGTTTGAAATATGAAACCTGTGTAGAGTTGATCATGATTATTCGTTTGGTTGTTAAAGTGATTGTTAACAGTGTTTAGTGGATAAACCTATAACAGAAATTATGCAACATTTTCTGGCATCATCAATAATTCAAAAACACACCACTATCTAACACAGGTTGTGACACTGGATCTAACGTTGATCTGCTCACCTTCTTTAGACCCACTGTGACCCCCTCCCAACTGATTGGAGGCACTGATTCTCCTTCTTTTATTCTTTTCAAGTCAGGGGCACGCACACAGCAGAGAGCAGAGAGCAGTCCGACGTCATCACCAAATCACACCCTGATTGTCTGTATTGATTGAAACTATTAAAAAACTCTTAAAGTTATTATTCTAGTGGTGCCTGGGTAGCTCGCCTGGTGCATCCCATGTACAGAGGCTCAGTCCTTGCCTCAGCAGCTCCCAGTTCAAAACTTCAGCTGTCTTCAGCTGTTCTATGCAATACAAGCAAAAAATGGCTCCAAAATGTGTTCTTGTTTCTTGTGGGTGTGATCTCTAGCTCACCAAGTGGAGTGCAGGTCCTTTGATGGTCCTGGTGTTGAGTCCGAAGTTCTGACCTTTGCTGCATGTCATCCCTTCTCTCTCAAAATAAATGTCTTGTGCGGTGCTAACAAGCTGTGGTGTTTTTGGTAGCGAAGCTGTAATGCTATGTGGAGATATAACTCTCAGGTCTGCTGACTTATTATGCTGATTTTTTGTCTCCTTTACAACTTGCATGACATTATGGAAGAAATCAAGGGAAAAGTTGGCCCCAAAATGCAAAGTTTCCTCCAGGGCGTAGCAGGGCCATTGTAATGGGATTTCTGTCCGAAATAAGGCCCTAAGGCCAGGGAAATCTGATTCCATTTACCTAATTCCCGCGCCTTCTTTCTATCGGACTTAAGTTTACCAAAACAAATTTATCTATCTGAGATAAAGAGTTCAGTTAGCCAAATTTACTGAGTCCAGCATAAGAGTTACAACACAAATGTGGATTCACAAAACAGAGACTACGTTTCCCTAGCAACAGACATGAAGTCAGAGTTTGGTCCACCAAGTTGTCCTCCGAAGTGAGCTCCGATCTCCCTTAAGTTGTTATCGGGGGGTGGGGTCTTCTTGTATCTTCACACACACACACACACACACACACACACACACACACACACACACGCCAGGATTGAGGCCTCTGTGTGGTACAACTTCCTTTTCCGTTCTCGTAACTTTAACTGTCTTTCCTGTTTTTCTGCTTATTTGTCTGGTACACAATGCACTTTTATGCCATATCAGGCTTAAAGGGGTGATAGAATGCAAAACCGATTTTACCCTGTCATAGTTGAATAACGACAGTTTGGTGGGTAAATAGGACATACATAGAAGCTCAAAATTCCATTGACACCCCTTTACTATGAAAATCTCATATTTTGAAACTGCGGCTGAAAATGGGCGAATTTCAACAAAGCTAGTTGCTTACGTAAGCATCTCAGGACCTGAACCTTTGTCACGCCCATGGGTGTATTAAAAGAACGATCACGCCCCAACATTTACAGGCTACACAACTGACCTGAGATCAGGTAGTCTTCTGAATCTAGGTCGCACAGATCTCTGCTATTCCATTACAGAATTCACTTCTGAAACTTTTTTATGCAAGAAATCAACTATGTAAAGCTCAAATATGGGCTGCTTTACGAAAATGGATGGCTAATTGCAAATTTTGTCCGACTGTGTGTCGGAGTTCAGCGACCGGTGCTGCCTGTGTTGCTGCCGCGCCGCCCGGCCTGCCTTCCTTAACAGACCCCGGCCTGCTGTGAGCTTGATTGAGCTCCGTAAAGGCTGGCAGCCCACAGCACTCCATACCCACGCAAAGTCACAGTTTTTTGGGCTAATGGACTAACAAACGCCGCTGCTCTTCCTGCTAGCTAAATGCCCGGTGTATGTGAGTGAGAGCACGGTCAGCGAGCTTGGTACAACAGCAATCTCTTACCACAGGTTCCATTTACTCTTTTAATGTGTGTAATTATAATGTGTTGAGTTATTTAAACAAACAATTGGGGAAATAAACGCTTGTCCGTGAGTCTCATTGATAGAGCCTCAGCTAGATGTAGCTCTATCAATGAGAGCTAGCTAGCCTCCTCTTAGAATTCCTCTGAAATTCACAAATATTCATTAACTTGAAATCGGACACTGTTGTTAGTAGGGGTGTAACGATTCGATTTTTATCACGATTCGTGGTTGTCGATACGATTCAAGGATGATTTTGGTTCATTTACAATGATACAATCCGAAACGATTCAGTGACTTAAAATCATTTCAGTAACTTTTTAGCCAAAAATTCAAATAGTGTGACTGAAATAAATACCTGGATACTGGACAGTGCAGGTGAAGTTTCCTAGATTCCTGTTGTTTCTTGTAATGGAATCAGGTATCAATTAATTATGAATATAAATAAACAAGTAAACAACAATGAATGGCAAATGCATTCACATTTTATTTGAAGGTGCAAACAACACTTTAGGTTGAATTAACAGGAAGTTAAATCTTTCTGCTCTCATTTTCAATATTCAATACATTTTCAATAAAAGTTACCTGCTACTTCTGCTTTTGTTTTTCAACATAAAAATATTACAATATTAATATCAAAAATAAAGTGCAACCAACATCTCTTCAGGTTGAATTAAGAGTATGTTTACCTGCTACTTCTGCTTAGGGCTGCAACTAACGATTATTTTAATAATCGATTAAACTGTCGATTATTTTTTCGATTAATCGATGAATCGGATAAAAAAAAGCATTAATTTACATCAACTCAATACATACATACTTGTTGTTTTAGTTAATAGTTGTGTAAAGGTAAGTAACCCAAATAGCAGATACAGACAAGACACAGACAGACAGACAGACACACAGACACACACACACTTATTCATTAAATTATTACCATCATTGTAGTAAGTGCAAGTTAAGTTCGTTTATACACCACACACTATTATATTTGTCAACAATAACTGATATGGGACAAAGCACATAATATATACATGACGACAGATTGAAAAATTAATGGGCCAAAAAAGGCGAGTGAATAAAACCATGTCTTTAGTCTTGCAAACTATACCACCCCTGCTTTATTACTGTTATTACCGAGCTAACGCTAGCTTGTCATGCTAGTCAGCTGGATAACGAGTAAACGGCAGCACCAGAAGAGCTACTGGAGGGACGGTACGTTCCTCACTTCAGAACGGAACAAAAGTAGGATAGTGTAGTGACTTTACCCTGCTGTTGTTCTGTTGAACAGAAGTAGGATAGTGTAGAGACTTTACCCTGCTGTTGTTGTTCTGTTGAACAGAAGTAGGATAGTGTAGTGACTTTACCCTGCTGTTGTTGTTCTGTTGAACAGAAGTAGGATAGTGTAGTGACTTTACCCTGCTGTTGTTGTTCTGTTGAACAGAAGTAGGATAGTGTAGTGACTTTACCTTGCTGTTGTTGTTCTGTTGAACAGTAGTAGGATAGTGTAGTGACTTTACCCTGCTGTTGTTGTTCTGTTGAACAGAAGTAGGATAGTGTAGTGACTTTACCCTGCTGTTGTTGTTCTGTAGAACAGAAGTAGGATAGTGTAGAGACTTTACCCTGCTGTTGTTGTTCTGTTGAACAGAAGTAGGATAGTGTAGTGACTTTACCCTGCTGTTGTTGTTCTGTTGAACAGTAGTAGGATAGTGTAGTGACTTTACCCTGCTGTTGTTGTTCTGTTGAACAGAAGTAGGATAGTGTAGTGACTTTACCCTGCTGTTGTTGTTCTGTTGAACAGAAGTAGGATAGTGTAGAGACTTTACCCTGCTGTTGTTGTTCTGTTGAACAGAAGTAGGATAGTGTAGTGACTTTACCCTGCTGTTGTTGTTCTGTTGAACAGAAGTAGGATAGTGTAGAGACTTTACCCTGCTGTTGTTGTTCTGTTGAACAGAAGTAGGATAGTGTAGAGACTTTACCCTGCTGTTGTTGTTCTGTTGAACAGAAGTAGGATAGTGTAGTGACTTTACCCTGCTGTTGTTGTTCTGTTGAACAGTAGTAGGATAGTGTAGTGACTTTACCCTGCTGTTGTTGTTCTGTTGAACAGAAGTAGGATAGTGTAGAGACTTTACCCTGCTGTTGTTGTTCTGTTGAACAGTAGTAGGATAGTGTAGAGACTTTACCCTGCTGTTGTTGTTCTGTTTGAACAGAAGTAGGATAGTGTAGTGACTTTACCCTGCTGTTGTTGTTCTGTTGAACAGAAGTAGGATAGTGTAGTGACTTTACCCTGCTGTTGTTGTTCTATTTGAACAGAAGTAGGATAGTGTAGTGACTTTACCCTTGCTGTTGTTGTTCTGTTGAACAGAAGTAGGATAGTGTAGTGACTTTACCCTGCTGTTGTTGTTCTGTTGAACAGAAGTAGGATAGTGTAGTGACTTTACCCTGCTGTTGTTGTTCTGTTTAACAGAAGTAGGATAGTGTAGTGACTTTACCCTGCTGTTGTTGTTCTGTTGAACAGAAGTAGGATAGTGTAGTGACTTTACCCTGCTGTTGTTGTTCTGTTTAACAGAAGTAGGATAGTGTAGTGACTTTACCCTGCTGTTGTTGTTCTGTTGAACAGAAGTAGGATAGTGTAGTGACTTTACCCTGCTGTTGTTGTTCTGTAGAACAGAAGTAGGATAGTGTAGAGACTTTACCCTGCTGTTGTTGTTCTGTTGAACAGAAGTAGGATAGTGTAGTGACTTTACCCTGCTGTTGTTGTTCTGTTGAACAGAAGTAGGATAGTGTAGTGTCTTTACCCTGCTGTTGTTGTTCTGTTGAACAGAAGTAGGATAGTGTGGTGACTTTACCTTGCTGTTGTTGTTCTGTTGAACAGAAGTAGGATAGTGTAGAGACTTTACCCTGCTGTTGTTGTTCTGTTGAACAGAAGTAGGATAGTGTAGAGACTTTACCCTGCTGTTGTTGTTCTGTTGAACAGTAGTACGATAGTGTAGTGACTTTACCCTGCTGTTGTTGTACTGTTGAACAGAAGTAGGATAGTGTAGAGACTTTACCCTGCTGTTGTTGTACTGTTGAACAGTAGTAGGATAGTGTAGAGACTTTACCCTGCTGTTGTTGTTCTGTTTAACAGAAGTAGGATAGTGTAGTGACTTTACCCTGCTGTTGTTGTTCTGTTGAACAGAAGTAGGATAGTGTAGTGACTTTACCCTGCTGTTGTTGTTCTGTTTGAACAGAAGTAGGATAGTGTAGTGTCTTTTCCCTTGCTGTTGTTGTTCTGTTGAACAGAAGTAGGATAGTGTAGTGACTTTACCCTGCTGTTGTTGTTCTGTTTGAACAGAAGTAGGATAGTGTAGTGACTTTACCCTGCTGTTGTTGTTCTGTTGAACAGAAGTAGGATAGTGTAGTGACTTTACCCTGCTGTTGTTGTTCTGTTGAACAGAAGGAGGATAGTGTAGTGACTTTACCCTGCTGTTGTTGTTCTGTTGAACAGAAGGAGGATAGTGTAGTGACTTTACCCTGCTGTTGTTGTTCTGTTGAACAGAAGTAGGATAGTGTAGTGACTTTACCCTGCTGTTGTTGTTCTGTTGAACAGAAGTAGGATAGTGTAGTGACTTTACCCTGCTGTTGTTGTTCTGTTGAACAGAAGTAGGATAGTGTAGTGACTTTACCCTGCTGTTGAACTTCCTCCTCATCAAGGACTCCAACATGTTTACGTTTTAGGTGCTGACTCATCACCGTGGTGCGCCCGTGCCATGCCGTGTCGCTTTTGTTTATCTTGCAATTAACACGTTTTTGATTTATTTAGTGTGAAATGCTCCCACAACTTGGATGACTTATATTAGGTCGTACTGATTTCTCTGCCTCCGCCGAGTGTTTCAGAACAACGTTACGGGTCTCTCCGGTCTCTCTCCGTATTTCCTCTACCCCCGCTCTGCTCTTTTTTCTTTTCTTTCGCGCTTAACTCAACGACACAACGAATCGATAATTAAATTCGTTGCGAACTTTTTTAGTAATCGGATTTTATCGATTTTATCGATTCGTTGTTGCAGCCCTACTTCTGCTTTTATTTTTCAACATAAAAATATTACAATATTAATATCAAAAAAAGTGCAACCAACATCTCTTCAGGTTGAATTAACAGTAGGTTTTCCTGCTACTTCTGCTTTTGTTTTTCAACATTACAATACAAATACGGTATTAAAGGAACACGCCGACTTATTGGGAATTCAGCTTATTCACTGTAACCCCCAGAGTTAGACTAGTCCATACATACCTTTCTCATCTCCGTGCGTGCTGTAACGCTGTCTGACGGCTCCAGCGGCATCAGGCCAGCACAGAACATGCAGGTCAATGGTTCCAGCAATCCTACTGCTCCGAATAAGTGACAAAATAACATCAACATGTTCCTATTTACATGTTGTGATTTATAGAGTCACAGCGTGTACAAAAAACAACGTAACATGAGACACAGCCGTCTTCTAACCAGTAAACAAACCGGGAACTATATTCTCAGGCGGAAGAATATAGTACTTGGGCGGAGTGATATGCTCGCAGCAAGACTGTCTGAGAATATAGTTCCCAGTTTGTTTGCTTTTAGAAGATAGCTGTGTGTCATGTTACGTTGTTTTTTGTACACGCTGTGACTCTACAAATCACAACATGTAAATAGGAACATGTTCGTGTTATTTTGTCACTTTTGTCACAATTTGGAGCAGTAGGCTAGTTGGAACCAGTTACCTGCAGGATCTGTGCTAGGCTAAGCTAATGCTGGAACTGTCAGACAGCGTTACAGCACGCATGGAGATGAGAAGGGTATGTATGGACTAGTCTAACTCTGGGGGTTACGGTGAATAAGATAAATTCCCAATGAGTTGGCGTGTTCCTTTAATATCAAAAATAAAGTGCAACCAACATTTCTTCAGGCTGAATGAGCAGTGGATAAACCTGCTGCTACTCTAATTTTACTAAACAAACAATATTCAACAAAAGATCAAGTGTAACCAACTACTCTTCAATGACTACAGATTTTTTTTCAAAAATATCAACGGATCAACATGATCTGGCCGCAGAACACTTCTCTGTGCAGAACACTATGCAGCAGTACTAAAAACTTGTTCTGCTGGCACACTGATGCTGGAATGCACAGGTACCTTTTAGCAAGGGTGGAAAGTACAGGTAGCTCTTTCTCCTGAGATCTCCACCACATCATGGCATTTTCAGTCAAAGGCAATGAATGCATGTTTTGCTCGGTACCTTAACACCTCTGCTCTGGCTGTCTCGCTTGTGGATTTTCTTTCTCTTTGGGTGAAGGAATCGCCAAACAGCGCATATAAGGCTTTCTTCTTACAAGGAAGTGACTCATTTGGAGCTACAATATAAGAAATGTATTTCAAAATATAGTCACGTTTCTCATTAATACAAAACAACAACAATCTTTTATTTGTATCACATGAAACACACCTGTGGTCTTTTCATTGAATCCTGACAGCTTTGTGCTTGAGCTTCCCTCGTCTTCCTCCTGATTTCCCATTGCTTGCATCTATTGATGTAAGAATGTGTGAACTGTTCAAATTTCTGCTCTGTAATACTGCACACAGAAATTTAGAGGAAGATACAGAACAGATGAGATTTGAGAGAGGACAAATGAAAGGGGAGAAGAGAAAAGAGCAGAGGAAAGAGGAGAGAAGAGTTACCTGGTGGGACACTTCTGCCTCAAAAAACTGGTTTTGTGTAGACCTGTTCTCTGTCCTCTTTTTCCAGGTAGGGCAGTTCTTTAAATCGCGGGTCCAACGCTGATGCTGTTTAATGAAAAAGAATACTGCATTTATTGCATTATTAAATTAAGTTGACCTGAAATTGCAAGTGATGACCACCTCCTCATACAGAAAATAATCAGAAGATTAAACTTTAGTATGTTTAAAAGATTTGTGGCACAGTGATGATGTAAAGCCACCATGAACTAAGAATTGTATTGCAGATATCTTGTTTACTTTTTCATATAAAAAAACTCAACTCAAATTCAAACTTGAAAACGCAAAGGTGTGGCATTTTACAAATGAATACAGTCTAATAACCTAAAATATTAACCAAGTTGATTTTAATTTAGACTCCAAATTAATTATTACCTATGTTGAGAGCATCTTGGGTGCCTCTGTAGCGTGTGGAGAGGTCACTGGCCATCACCCTCTTAATCTCTGCAACCAGGGTTGAGTCGTCTTTGCATGGCTGTAGGTGTTTCAGCTGTTTTGCTTGAAGAGGAGCAATTACAGAGAGAGTTGGCTGGTCTCCTTCACACATCACAGTGGTTGCCATTTTGACAGGACCCATTAACTGAACAATGTCATCCATGTTGGCAATATCACTCTCACTCAGCGTGCAAGGCAAGGTTGAGTATGTGCGAAGCAGGTAATGAGTGGACTTAACTGGGCTTCTGCACCTGCCACAATCATATTCCTGGCGTTATCTGTGACGATGGCAGGATTCTTGTCGGAGATTTTCCACTCCATGCAGGCTTCACGCAGTAACGCGCCAATATTTTTACCAGTATGGGCTTCATTTAAAACTCTGGTTTGCAGAAGAAAGGTCTTCATTTTCCACTCTGGATCAATGTGATGGGAGGTAATTGTCACATACCCTTGATTTGAGCATGACGTCCAGCCATCTGTCGTTATCGCTACTCGTTCAGCTTGAGAAAGCGACAGCTTCACATCATTCTTAGTACTTTCGTACAATGCAGGAATAACCTTTTCTGAGAAGTGTGGTCGGCTTGGTATTGTGTACCTTGGCTCCAATGTTTGAATCATTTCACGGAATTCCGGATTTTCAACCACACTGTAGGGTTGCATGTCGTTGCAGATAAACTTGGCAATTGTTGCCGTGATGTTTTTCGCCCGAGCTGAGTTTTGGCCTAGTCTCTGACTAAACATGCAGGCGAGACCTGAGGCTTCTGCAGAGTTGAATTTACCTTTCGCTGCTGTAGCAGCGGGAACGCTGCAAGAGGTGCCTGGACGGTCGGTGTTGTGTGAAATCCAATGGCGCCTTAGTAGGTGGTTGGAGAGATTTGTCATGTTGCCGTTGTACTTTACTTGACCTTTACATATCCTGCAAACAGCAAGCGACTTATTTAGAACATCTCCGTCTTTGCAAAAGCCAAAGTGTTTCCACACACTGGACTGCAATGGTGGCTTGATAATTTTTCGCTCGTCGGCTTCTCCTCTGCCATCCGCCATGCTATGTTTTGTTGACTTTGCGCCTTTGTGCTGCTGCTGGCGCGGAGCGATGACGTCACGGATAGGCAGACTGAATCGAGTAATGTTTAAAGCCTTTATAATTAAAAGTGCTAAGAAAAAACATCCATATAAAGTCTGACGTGCTTAAATCCAATGGGTTACTTCTTAGTATCGATACAATCGATTTATTACATTTTAAAACTATGTGAGATTGATATATGTTGTCCAGAAGGCCAACTCGCCGAGCACAGATCGATGTAGTTGGATCATAGGAATATAAATCGATACATCGATGTAGTAGATGAATCGTTACACCCCTAGTTGTTAGCTTTATAAAACATTTAGGTAGATGTTGTATAAGTGGCATGACGAAATTCAAACTGTAAATACATTCGAATTATGCCAAAAATGAAGCTAACTATACGTGATTTGTAGCTACACATAGCTAGCATTGAAGGGACAGTCGCAGCTATCGAAACCCCTTATCTTCACAAATATTCATTAACTTGAAATCAGACACTGTTGTTAGCTTTATAAGACCTTTAGGTAGATGCTGTATAAGTGGCGTGACGAAATTTAAACTATAAATATACACAAATTACGCCGAAAATGATGCTAACTATTCGTGATTTGTAGCTAGACATAGGTAGGATTGAAGGGACAGTTGCAGCTAACGAAACCCGTAATCTTCACAAATATTCATTAACTTGAAATTGGACACCGTTGTTAGCTTTATAAGACATTTAGATAGATGTTGTATAAGTGGCGTGACATGTGTGTAACATGTGGAAAGAGATTGCTGGTGTAAAAAGCTCGCTGACCGCGCTCTCACTCTCACACACGGGCCATCTAGCTAGCTAGCTGGAACAAGTACCTCATAGCAGGCCGGGATCTGTGAAGGTAGGCAGGCCAGGTGGCGAAGAAGCAACGCAGGCAGCACCGGCCACAGAACTCCAACACACAGTGTTACCAAATTTGCAATTAGCCATCAATTTTTGTAAAACGGCAAATATTTGAGCTTTATATAGTTGATTTCTTGCTTAAAAAAGTCTCAGAAGTGAATTTAATAACGAAATAGACCGACAAATAATGTATAACTTTGAAATTTGAGACCTGCTGTTGAGTCTCTCATGTGTTTCTATGTAGTTTGCTCAAACCAATCAGCGCGCAGCTCATTCTAAATATTCATGAGCATACCATATTTGGAAGAAAAGCTCTTGTTCCAAACAGAGCCATATTCACAGGGTAGTTAAGGGCCTAATAAAATAGCATTCGGGCAATTTTCAGCCCAACCAATGTTACGTACCCTATTGGGAGACCATAAGGAACAGTCTAAAATACCCTATATAATCATTCTATTACCCCTTTAACCTTCTGTGCATTAGAGTTAACCCAGAGTACAGCCACTTCCTCAATCATTGCACACAGCCCTTTTGCAATGAGCACAATGCAACTTTAACTGTCAGGAACTTTTAACTGCCAATATTTCGACACCATTAGAACTGGGCTGACTGCACTGGGCTGAGCCTGGCAGTCGCCCCTGCCACGGGGCTAGTAATTGTTCTTTGTTTTACCATTATCCGCAGTCATCTGCATTTCCGTCCTTAGCCAGCCATCCCATCTGTCTGTGGGACAAAAGGAATATTGTAGAACACTTGGGAAGGACTTTAGGGAGGATTTCTACATGTCAGGACAATTGGGAGGATTAAATAGCCCATTACAAACAGTGAATTTGCATCTATTCACATCTTTGCATTGACTTAGCACTACACAAAAAATTGGCTCGCGTTTGGGGTGAACACAGCATTCAACACAACCAGTTTACCCTGAAGCATTTGTGTGCATATGTCTAACTATAATACTTATTGCTCTAACAATTCAACACTGATCTAACATTAATGAAACTAATTTATAAATCAAAACTGCTTGTGCCTTCTATTTTATAGATGTTTATTTGAGTAATGCTTTGGCATGGCACACTTTAATTCACTATGCATCCCGCACCTGATTAAAGAAAATAGAAGCCTGGGGTCCATTGTGGTTCTCTTTCTGGTGTGGAAATAGGCTTCTGGGGGTGTTTTGTGGCTCTGGATCTCCCAGCAGTTACTGTAGGAGGTTCTATGGGAGAATGGGGTGAAGAGGTCCCTTCTCTTGGCCCTTTACACCCAAAGCAAGAGCTGTATCTGGGTTCTCAGTAGTGAGTCGGACCTCCTATTGGGCCTCAGATCCAAAGAAGGGTTGCAAACTTCGGAAAAATGTGTTTGGAATTGTATTAAAATAATAAACCACTAATAAACTTTATATCATGAAAAGTTAAAATGCTGTTTCACTGTAACAAATGAGTACCAATTAAAGCATGTATTATATTCTAATATCAATTCATAAAGTACATCTAGTTTGGTACATCTGATACTGAGAATATTAGTGTTGAACATTTCCTTTCACCCAGGGTTAATGCTTTCATCTTCTAAAGAGGCCTGTGGAGGCGGAGAGATTGTAGATCACTCTGAACAGTACCCTATAATCATCAACATTACATTACACATATTTTAGCTGACTCTTTTATCCAAAGCGACTTACAATTGCTACATACGTCCAAGGCCGCACGCTTCTGGATCAACTATGGGTTAAGTGTTTTGCTCAGGTACACACGTGGGTTGATGTATCGCAGTGGGAATTGAACCCAGATTTCCCACACCAAAGGCATGTATCATATCCACTGAGCCATCACCAACTCGACAGCTGGTACCCTCCAGCTTCCTGCTGGTCAGCATTGTTGGTGGGGTTTCTTGGCCATGCAGATTGTTTATTAAGCTTGATTTATGATTCTGCGGTGAATCGACGCCCGTAGCGTACGTAGGTATGCATGGATACAGACCCTACGCTGTTGCCTGACGTGAACCTCCTGAGAAATGGAACTTCACATCACGGCGATGCAGGCAATGTTTAGTGACTGAAAAGCATTCAAACCAACTTTATTTATATGTTTTATTTTACAATATTACGGAAACATTTAAACCACATTAGCATCACTGTTTCACACTTCTATCAATACTGAATTTCATTGACTTTTTTTCTTGTTATTCCAACTTTGTTAGAGGACACAGTACATATTCAAAATTAGGGCTGGACAATTAATCGAAAAGCAATTGAAACCGAAATTCAAAATAAGATAATATTAGATAAACCTTTATTGTAATTGCACAGAGACCCATACAATAAAATTGTGAGTACATTGCCATAAGTATACCCACTGAAAATCAGCAGGAAACAGAATAGAGCAGGAACAGTGTGAATGTCAGAGAGGATCTGAACCAGAAGGAATGGAAACAACCCTGTACTACCATACAGTTCATTTACAAACAGGCTGCACAGAAAAAGGTACATAGGTTCATGTAAGCTTCTGTTCATACAGATAACCACAATCAGCAAAAGATTGGTACAAACATTTACCATATATAAAGACATAACAATCATGAAATATAAATACTTGAAAACCCCAGTGTCAAAATAGGCACCAAGTTTGAAATATGAAACCTGTGTAGAGTTGATCATGATTATTCTCTTGGTTGTTAAAGTGATTGTTAACAGTGGTAAGTGGATAAACATATAACAGAAATTATGCAAAATTTTCTGGCAGCTTTTTAAAAGCTTTTTTGTGAAAGAAAAATCATCAATAATATAAAAACACACCTCAGTTTGAGACATTGGATAAATCTAACGTTGATCTGCTCACCTTCTTTAGTCCCAGTTTGACCCCCTACCAACTGAGCGCAGACACTGATTCTTCTTCTTTTATTCTTTTCAAGTCAGGGCGATGCACACAGCAATCCGACGTCATCATCAGATCACAACCTGATTGTCTGTATTGATTGAAATTGTTAAAAATTATTTCAATTATGGCTAGCTCGCCTGGTTGAGCGTACGCCCCATGTACAGAGGCTCAGTCCTTGCCACAGCAGTTGCGGGTTCAATTCCGACCTGCAGCCTTTTGCTGCATGCCATTTACCACCTTCAGCTTTCCTATGCAATAAAGGCGTAAAATGGCTCAAAATTTTGTACACAAAGTTCTCAAATTTTTTCTCGCAGGGGGCGATATCTAGCTCTCCATGTAGAGTGTGGGTCCTTTGCAAGGAGTCTGACCTTCTGCCTTTTGCTGCATTTCATCCCTTCTCTCCCCCCCTTTCTGGGCCATCTACTATTATGACTATGTACTGAAATGAAAATTAAAAAAATTAAAACTTCTTGTCCTTTTAAATGAATTTTTCCATAAGAATCATAAATAAATTTTTTTGTGTTTAATGTTACAGTTTACTCCTTGTGGTGTTACTTGGATGTTACATGACAGTACAGGAACTTTTGATGTCAGAGTTTTGCTTTATGCTCTTGTCTGTGAAGTGTGCCGAAGCTCTGGCACAAATCAATCAGTCGGGAAAGAAAACAGATGTCTCGTGCAGTGCTAACAAGCAAAAGTTAGCTGAGTTGATGAGCTAATGTTAGCTTGTTAGTGTCTCTCAGGTCTGCTGACTTATTTATTATGCAGATTTTTTGTCTCCGTTACGACTTGCGTGACATTACGGAAGAAATCAAAGGGAAAAGTTGGACCCAAAATGCAATGTTTCCTTCAGGGAGGAGGGGGGCCATTACAATTGTGCCCACTGCACTGGGCTGAGCCCGGTAGCCACCCCTGCTATGGGGGCTGGTGATTTTTTTTCTTAGTTTTTTACCATTATCACCAATTATCAGCATTTCCGTCCTTAGCCAGCCATCACCTCTATCCGTGGGACAAAAAGGAATATTGTAGAACACTTCAGAAGGACTTTTGGGAGGACTTCTACAGTTAAGATCAGGGGTCTCATTTATAAACATGGCGTACGCACAAAACGGGGCTGAAAACGTGCGTAAGCCACTTCCCACACAAAGGTTGTGATTTATAAAAAACAAACTTGACGGGAGAATGTGCGGTCCTCCACGCAAACTCTGACCCATGCGTACGCACATTATGGAGACAAAATAGGAATTGGCGACGCAGATGGTGAGGTGGTGAACTGAAGTCAAACTGCAGAAAGTACATGTGGGAATAAGGCAGGGCCGGATTGGGACTCATTTTCAGCCCTGGATTTTCATGCCTTAGACCGGCCCACATTACTTCACAAATGACTATATTAAAAGAATGTAATCAAAATCTTAGTATATAAGTCTGCAATAGCGCCCTGTTCTCTACATCCTTGTAATTTGGTGTATTTTGTAAAATATCACTATTTCCAAGTGTTACTTCACAATGTAGATTTATTAGAAAAGTTAACATCTTAACAACAACCCAATGATGTTGAACAATATCAGAATCTGTTTCTGTGCAAATAAGTAATCAAAGATTAAATAAAGAACAAGATACATTGTATTGCACTTTCTAATGACATCTATTTTTTCCTTTGAATATTTCATACAACTTTCATAATGGGTCACAAGTAATATTTGGGCATATAAGTGATTATATTGTAGCTAATCTGATCATGTTTGCTTGTTCACACACTGTGATACAACAGTTTACAGTAGATGTGCCATCCACACTGACAGCAGCTATCCCTAATGCACACTACTGGCTCTGCTTCTGACACTAAATCACATTTTATAAATTGTCATAATTCTCAGCACAAATCTCTCCTTTTTACAAAGCATTCTGATCAAGTCAAGTCAGTGTCATTATGGTAGTGCCGAATCATCTGGCATCATTAATTATCCCAGGACATTTTTCATATAGAGCAGGTCAACACCACACTCTTATTAATTTCTTATAATATTCAGTCAATGATCAACCCTAGCTGCCCAAACTGGAGTTCTGGGCTCATATAGCTGCTGCTTGGTAACCTTACTGGCTCTTCATTGTCACTGTTAGCAGCAAACTGGACTAGTAGCTGCTGCTGCGGAGCTACAAGAACAAGTTTGATTCATAAACATAGACGCTGGTTTGCAGTCACTTCTCCTAACTAACTTAGCTTAGCCGTCTCAACGTCTTCATTTGGCGTTTTGCTAAATATAGAAAAAGTCCATCTGGCCGCGTCCCTTTCTTGAGCTCTCCTTTTTTAAATTGACGCCTTTTCAGGGCCGTTTTGCGCTTTCTAGGCTACTACCCATTTAAAACAGCTTATTTTTGCTCGCGGCGGCATCCTCCAACAAGCACCAGTGTCTTGTGTACGCTGACATATTTTTATTTATTTTTTTTAGCAAGGAGAAAAAATAAATACTGTAAATAGAAAAAGTGGGCTGCGAGCACAGGCAGCCTAGGGACAGCATCCATAATATTCAACTATGATTTCAACCCAGTGCCATACCTGAACACCGGCCCTCACAACTAAACAACCAGACCGGCCCACCAGGAATTCTCTCGGTGCTCCCGATTAGCCAATCCGGGCCTGGAATAAGGGTTAGGCTACTCTTAATATGTTTAAGTAATAAAAAATAATGCCTCACACACATTTCTTCACACCATATGAAGATTAAATCCAGCAGTGTTATTTGCGCTTGTACTGTGATTATTGTTCCATAAACACCTCAAACTCAAATCTTAAATCAAAACTCGTCCGTAATATTTAATCAGCGCTGTCTCGCGGTCACATTGTCCGCTACGGAGTGCAGGAGGAGGAGATGGCCCGACTACATGGAATACAGGATACCCTACCATTAGATAACTGCAGAACACAGTGTAAATAACTAAATATCTGTCGTTGAAACTGTGCATATATCATCAAATATCAAAGTCTGGAAATACAGCTGTTAAGCTCTCGCGTCGTTACACTTAATGTCCTCGTAATCAGCCCGAACTTTAGTACTGTTGATAACAAAACCTGCATGTAGAAAAGTGTGTTTGCCTATTACATTTCGATTTCAAATTGTATCTCTGGGTGGGGGATACCACTAGTTGTTGCTGTGATTTTAGCAAGGTGTTAACAATCACAAATTGTAAATACTGCGGTGACCCCGTGCGTAGTACTGCATGGCACTGCTGGCCCTGCAGGAGGACCGGAATGGAAGAATCAGGAGAGAAAGAGACTTCAGGGACCATGACGATGACTGGCTCATATGCCGATTTAAATTCCCTAATATAGCTGTAATACTAATATACTGTAGCTGCGCTCTTGGATCTATGTACTGAATTGGGTCCAGTAGAGAGGGCAAAGCGCCGGAACCGTGCCATCCCGGTCCAAATAGGTCCTCGCCACTCTGGGTGAAACCGGCTGTTTTCAGAGGGAAATGTCAGACAGCTAAGTGTTTTTTTAAATACATATTATATATACTCTTCAACTTTATCACTAAAGCTTGTTTATATATAATTTATAGTTCTGTTAAATCTTATTATACACGTCTGGTATATCGAGGCGGTCCCAGAGTGCCATAATGCCTGCTGATTTGGAAGATTTTATTAATAAAGGTAGTCTATAGATCCGTTTTCCCTACATTGTGCGACAACAGGCCGAAATTATAAATCAATTGGCAGCAATTCAAGAGCGTCTGAGAGTTTTTTGTTTTTGTTTGTTTTTCTCCGCCAGTCGTCATGATTCGACATAATTCGGTGTTACGAAAGAACTACTGCCAGGGTCATTAAGATACTGATCAGCATTCACGAGGTGCTTTACATTGACTATTTATGGTTAAAAATGGGCGTGTGCAGGGCGTGATAAGAGGCTGATCCACGTACGCACACTTGTAGGTAATCTGTGATTTATAAAGGGAACATTGTTTACAGGTGTGCGTACACACGGTTTTATAAATCTGACTTTTTTTCGGCGTACGCCAATTTGGGCGCACGTACACTTATAGTAAGGATCCTACTCACAGTTTTATAAATAAGACCCCAGGAGACTTGGTGTTATGATCAGGGAAATGGCAGACCTAAAAATGCAGAGACAACAGGGGTCTCATTTATAAAACTGTGCGTAGGATCCTTACTATAAGTGTACGTACGCCCAAAAGCCCAAACTGGCGTATGCCGAAAAAAAGTCAGATTTACACCGAAACATGCCGAATCATGACGACTGGCGGAGAAAAAAAAAGAATAGAAAAAACCTCTCAGACGCTCGGGAATTGCTGCCAGTTGAATTATAATTTCGGCCTGTTGTCGCACAGTGTAGGGAAACCGGATCTATAGACTACCTTTATTAATAAAATCTTCCAAAACAGCAGGCATTACGGCACTCGGGGACAGCTTCGATATACCAGACGTATATAATAAGATTTAACATAACTATATATTATATCCAAACAAGCCTTAGTGATGAAGCTGAAGATTATATATAATAATCATTTTAAAAAACACTTAGCTGTCAGCCATTTCCCTCTGGAAACAGCCGGTTTCACCCAGAGTGGCGAGGACCTGTATTTGGACCGGGATGGCACGGTTCCGGCGCGTTGCCCTCTCTACTGGACCCAATTCAGTACATAGATCCAAGAGCGAATTTATATTACTGTTACAGTTACATTAGGGAATTTAAATCGGCATATGAGCCAGTCATCGTCATGGTCCCTGAAGTCTCTTTTTCTCCTTATTCTTCCATTGCTGTCCTCCTGCAGGGCCAGCAGTTCCATGCAGCATTACGAACGGGTTCACCGCAGTATTTATATCAAGGGCGTAAATCTGATCTAACAGTAGGGGGGGACAATAAAAAAAAAATAAAAAATTTCTGAAGAGCAATTTTTGAAGGGGACACAACTAATACAGCCACAATTATACTCGTAGAAGACATGCGTACACTGAGGAAAGCCTAAATACTATCATTAGTGTAGCATGGAGACTGTACCATTATCCTTCTTTTCAGTGTTTCTCGTGATTCAATAAAAAAGATCTTGCGTCCTCCACATAAATATTAGGTTATGTCTGGGACAGAGGATATATACTTAACTGATCAGCCACTTAATTTCATATTGAAAAAAAAAACAACTGAAGGCCTAGATCTCCAAAATTAACCCTAATATAAGTTCACACACATAACGTAAGGCTTATCGCCGTGGTAACGTTAGTTGTAGTGGGTGCATTTCTATCCAACAAACTAGGTAACGTTACACTATATTACACTAACATAGCGAACATTTTTGTCATGACTAATTCATTAATTACTCAGCATCATTTCTATATGAGAAAAGAAAAACTTAATCTGATGTTTAATGTGAATAAGACAGCTTTGAACCGTCTACTTACTACATTCCTGTCACTACCGATGGGACTGTCACCGTGAGTGTAGCGCAGATCCTAAAGCATGCAGTGGACCAAACCACTCTGAGGCAAGGGAGGGGGGGGGGACTCAAAATGTTTCTAAACTTAAAAAAGCACTTTTTGGGGGTTTGTATTGTTTTACTGCTTACACAGATATTTAAGTGTACATCATTATGTTATTTACAATACTAAGCATTGTTTTAATGATATTTCTAGGGGGGGACAACCCTTAGATGGGGGGGGTCGTGACCCCCCCGACCCCCCTAGGATTTACGCCCTTGATTTATATTTTTAGTCTACAACAATTTGTGCCTGTAGACACCTTGCTAAAATCACAGCAACAACTAGTGGTATCCCCCACCCCGAGATACAATTTGAAATCGAAATGTAATAGGCTCACACACTTTTCTTCATGCAGGGTTTGTTATAAACAGTATTAAATTTTAGACCGATAACAAGGGACATAGAGCGTAACGGTGCGCGAGAGATTAACGGCTGTATTTCCAGACTTTGACATTTTATGATATATGCACAGTTTTAAAGATAGATATTTAGTTATTTACACTGTGTTCTGCAGTTATCTAATGCTAGGGTATTTGATGATATCCGGTATTCCATGGAGTCGGGCCATCTCCTACTCCTGCGCTCCGTAGCGGACAATGTGTCGGCGAGACAGCGCAATTAAATATTAAGAACAAATTTTTATTTAAGATTTCAGTTTATGGAACAGTTATCACTGAGTACAAGCGAAAATAACACTGCTGGATTTAATCTTCATGGTAACGTGGATGATATGGAGTGAAAAAATGTGCGAGGCATCAATATTTTTATTTTTTCTACTCTTATAGTTATTCCCATTTACTTTCTGCAGTCTGACTTCAGTTCACCACCTCACCATCTGTGTCGCCAATTCCTATTTTGTCTCCAAAATGTGCGTATGCATGGGTCAGAGTTTGTGTGGAGGACCGCACATTCTCCCGTCAAGTTTGTTTTTTATAAATCACAACCTGGGATGTGGCGTACGCACGTTTTCAGCCCCGTTTTGTGCGTACGCCATGTTTATAAATGAGACCCCAGGGCAGTGGTGAGCTTGACGATTTAATAAAACAAAAAAAGGGATACAACAAAAGGAGTCCTGAAGAAAGCAGGCAAAATGGTACTAAAAAACATTGAGGAACCAAAAGACCAGGGGCCTCATGTATAAACGTTGCGTACGCACGAAAAGCTTGCGTACGCTGGTTTTCACGGACACTTTGTGATGTATAAAAAATGAACTTGACGTGAGAATGTGCGGGCCGTCACGCAAACTGTTGAGCAGTCGTGAGAATGTGCGGGCCGTCCGCAAAGTCTTTTCTGGCTCTGTAACATGGCGAATTCTAACTGAAAAGTGACAAAAAACATTACAAAATAAAGTTTCCACTACAGTTACTGGCATACGTTTGTGACGTTGTCTATGAAAAAACATAATTATATCCGCTGATGCTCCATAAAAGTTTGATCATATAATGTGGAAAATGTTTCACATCGTTCACACTATCTACTGTTTAATTTGCAGGTTACGTAATCTCTGTTAAACGTGAGGACGGGAAATAAATGATAAATCCACTTAGAAAATACTTTCAGTCATCCTCTGTTTTTCCCATAGATGAAATATCTTACTGGCAACAAAAAGATCGGCACGGAAAATATGTCTATAGTGTCTGTGAGTCTGTAGTTGCTGAGGCTCAGACATCCATGGCGCACAGGAGGCGGGACGCACAGATCCATCTCCCCAGGAACAAACGCTGTGTCGGGGGGGGAATAACTCATGTGATGCGTAATTGATCCTGTGGATGATTTGTAGGCTGTTAAGTGAACATGATGTAACGGTCCACCAAACACTGTCTTAATTCTGCACATATTTCTGTTACTTTAGTCATATTTATGATTTAATTTTTTCATCCATGCGTGGCGCAGCGGATCCGTGCGCACGGTCACCTGCCGTGGAGACGCTGGCCTCACTAACCTCTCCTCCTCTGAGTCAGGTCTCCTTCGCGCTGGACTCAGTTTCACTGAGCTACTAACACTTAATAAATAAAATTAATGGCATTACATCAGTGAGTTCAAACTGCTTATTGTGCGTAATTTGGACTGACACTGAGATGTATGTTGTTCTGTAACTGGTGTGGCGCTGCCGCTATACTTTTGATTTGCACTTCGATATAGACTTCTTTTTTATTATTTCTACCATGGTTCGGTGCATTCACCGCCCGGTCACCATTTGTCACTCTGGGCATTTTCTTTTATTTCTTATCCGAGATGACAAACCTCCAAACAGAACTTTTTTTTTTCGCCTCCACCTCCGCGATCAGCACCTCAACCTCAGTCAGTGAAGTTTTTTTCCCGTCTGCAGCGGGATGACCCGTTGTGATTGGACAAAGAATGACGTCTGGGACACATTTATGGTAATTTCCATATTCATTTATGGGAGGAGGCAAGGCGGGGTCAGTCACTCATTCATGTGCGCTCAATTTCACGTTGATTGTGATGTATAAAGGAAAGGTGCGCAGGACCTGGCGTACGACCGGTTTTATACATGTGAATATTTCTGTGCGTAGGTACTTTTCAAGTTTTGGCCGTACGCCATCTTCTGGTATGAAAGCTGCGCTGTCTTTTATACATGAGGCCCCAGGCATCCAAAAATAAACTGGCACACCGAGACAAAGGGGGTAGATGTACACACACAATGATATGACAACAGACAAAGACACAGAGACTAAATACAAAAGGTAACGAGGGTGAAACAAGGGACTCAAGGGCTCAGGAACAGGTGAAACACATCAGGGTGGGGCTGACAAATCACAAAGGCGGGAAAACACAAGGCAGGAAGTAAAACAAGACATGACATGGGAGAAAACAGACTACAAAATAAAACTGGAAACTGTAAACTGTAAACAACAAGGAAACGGGGAATAAATTAACCAGCCTGGTCTCACTGAATTCCGTAAAATGGGCACGGCCTGGTAACAGCTCATTCCGTGGTGGTGGTACGGAATGTGTGAAAATTCCGTGTGGCCACCACGGAAAACAATGCCAATGTAAAGTCAATGAGAAGATGACGTGGCACGGTAGTGAGTAGTATGTAATGACGGAATTCCGCGTAAGGAGGTTGGTTGGGGTGGTGGATGGGTAAAACACAGGACTTTCACTCAGGAGAGCGGAGTTCGCGTCCCGCGTGTGGCGTTTGTCGGTTGTGTTTTTATTTTTTTTAATTTTATTTTTTTTAAGCGTGTCCCGCGTGTGGCACAGAACCGTAAGCTCACCCACGACCTTTTCCTGAACCCAACCGTCCCGTTGTTGTCGCGTGTCACGGAACCGTAAGCCCACCCACGACCTTTTCCTGAACCCAACCGTCCCGTTGTTGTCGCGTGTCACGGAACCGTAAGCCCGTATTTCGTTTTCGGCGATCCGTGTTCATTACACGGAATTCTTCCGTGGGTCCATCACGGAATTTGGCGATCCGTTGGCAATCCGTGTTCATTTAACGGAATTATACCGTGACAGTTTAACGGATTTTGTTGCAATTCCGTTAAACTGCCACGGATTTTGAGTTAAGGGTCCGTGCCCATTTTACGGAATTCTGTGAGATCAGGTTGAAATTAACACAACAGGAAAAACTATAACAGAAAATCACAACCATGACAGTAACCCCCCTCCCAAAAAAACAACAACCAAGGAGTAGAAAACAACCCAGGGAGTGCAGAGGGTGACGGAAAGAGTAACGAACAAAAGCCAACCCAGGGAGTGCAGAGGGTGACGGAAAGAGTAACGAACAAAAGCCAACCCAGGGAGGGCGGAGAGCGGAGGGGGTGCGGAAGAGGAATGAAAAGGAGAGTCAACCAATGGAAGGCGAAGGGAGAACAAGGGAAGGAAAATAGGTGTGCCAGAACAAGCAACGGCGGGGAACTGGGGCTCGGGAACTGAGGACAGCGGGGCTGACTCTCTCTGGAGGCCGAGCAGGACGGCAAAGAATCTCTGGACTTCATTGTTGATTTATCTGTCGATTATTTTCTTGATTAATCAATTAGTTGTTTTGTTCATAAAATGTCACAAAACTGGACTTTGGGGTCAAGTGTCCGGCTTAGGTTCCTGATGTTAACCCCCCCTCTGCATTACATTCTGTTATATTTTGAATTGTCACCTACCACCTGAATTTATTTTTCCTTCACATATATAAAGACGTTTCCAACATTTATTAAAAATTAATCAGTATGAAGGAAATGATGTTTGACACTTCCTGGGGTAGGAAACCCAGACCCCTGCTACCGTATATCTCCCCAAAAGCCCATTCTGAGCCACGAAAAATCATGAAGAGGACAAATACACATAAAAAGACAGAAGAAATATCCCTGTTAAAACCCAGACTGTCTTCCCAAAAACTAACCCATACATCACTTGTACAATCAGTAGTTATGACCTACATTTACGTTTTGAAGCAGCAATCCACAGTTACAGAATTATTGCTGCCACTTCCCTCAAAACTTAATAAAATGTCATGAAATCATAGTGACACTACTGCTGTGCTGAGCTAAGCTAGAAGGAACACTGGAGTTGGCATACACATTATATGACAGCCACCAGGAGTGTATCCACCCTTGTTATTAGGACTGGGATAAAATAATTTTCAGAGTTATTTCTATCTTAATTTGAATGACACGATATTTATTCATAAAATTGCAAGATTGATCTTTTAAGAGGCTCTGTTTTAAAGCTAGAGTGAAGATATTGGTATATCAAGCAAGAGGGAAAAACTGCCACGGTCATTTTTACAAATGGGTTACTCTTTGTTTTGACTGCTGTCGTGTGTTCATGTTAAATAAAAAGTACATTAAGGTCAAAGTAACGTTATTTAATGTAACTGCTTTGGGGTCAATTCTTAATGTAAACATTATTATTTTTAATAATCCACCAGTTTAGAGGGTTCCTTGTGTTAGCTTTGAATGATGAACAGATACCAAATGCAGACAGATGCAGAGCCAGGAGTGTGAATAAACAGCTTTTATTCAAAGTACTCAAGTATCAAGTACAGGTTTCTGGGGTGGAGAAGAGGTCCGGTGGATTCCGGAAAGGAGTGGGTCTGTCAGAGGAAGACAGTAGGCCGGCTATCGGTGGGGTCCAGTGGTGGTGGTTCTGGTCCGGTGGATGGCAGGAGTGAAGCAGTACCAGGAGTCAGGTTCCAATGGCAGCTGAGGTACAAGAGAAGGGACCAGGACAGGCAAACTTACAATAGACTACAGATAGGCAAAAGTTTGTCTGGAGCGAGACTGTGGTCGTCTTTACTACGATCTGACACAGAGTGGAGGAATGACCCGGTATATGAAGCAGAGGTTGATTGTGGTAGATGAGATGCAGCTGGAACCCTGACTCCTGCACACCAGACTCCACTCCTGTAATTAGGACAGACAGAGGGAGCGAGAGAGGAGAGAACAGAGAATCTACCTGGGAGCAGCAGGCCTAACACCTTACTTACAGCATTATTTTTCTGAGAAACTCTTTTTTTTATATCAATTAAATTGGTATTGTGACTGAAATATCCCTAATTGATTCAATATTCAATCAAATCGGATCTACTTGGGACCTTGTGAATCAGAATTGGAATTGATTCAGGAAATCAGTGGGAATGCCCAGCCCTACTTGTTTTTTTGTTTTTTACAAGTATATGACTTAACCCTTAATTTAACCATCTGTTTTAATGTGTTAATTTGTTTACATTTCTCTGTTTGTTCATCTCGTTTCACTTTTCTTTGTGCAACATGGGATTTTAAGCATGACCAAAGATGTCAAGAAAACCTGTCATGAATGAATGATCAAATATCAAAAAAGATACATTCTCATGTGTAATTTATATATTAAAAGATCTGTCTATGGCTACAGTATTGCCACAGAAAATATTGTGATACTATGGTGTATAAATACTTTCCCCTACCCCTAGCGTTAACTAATAAATTGTATTTACATAGCGCTTTTCAAGTTACTGAAAGGCATATTACAACAAAGCACATTAAACATTTCTCCACCGGTTCTTACAACATAACTCAGTTTCTCACAGATGGTCATTAGTTCTAGTTTCTACATCATTTTCCTATAACAATTGACTAACCAGCAGGATCCATTAGTTTACATTTGACCAAAGATAAGACTTTTACACAAGCTACGTATTTTAGACATTTGCAGTCCATACATTAAAGGGTTGAAGATCGGTTGGCATGTCAGGAAGTATAATGACAAAAAAATGCGCACCATCATGGGTACACTGCTCATATCAAACCTGCTCTGTACTATTTCAAAGAAAGAACCAAAAGAAAAGTTTAGTAGAGAGGCGAGGTGAGGTGTGCAGGTACTGACAGCTTTCTGTCTGGTCTGTTTAGAACCAGAATAACACACTTTAAGGATCTTCACGTAGGTGTAAAGGATTAAACTGAGAGGACCAAAGACTAAAAGACAAGTGCAAATGAGTCCAAAAATGTTATTGACTCTGGTGTCAGAGCAGGCCAGTTTCACAACAGAGTAGTTGTTACAGTACACTTTGTCAATGATGTTCCCACACAGCTGTAAAGGAGCACTTAAAGATATCACGACAGCATCTCCAACAAATGGGAATGACCATGTTAGAGCAATAAGCATTGCAACCTTGTTAGATGTCATACGTGTGTTATATTGCAGAGGATAACAGATAGCAAGATATCTGTCATAAGACATGATGGATAAATTAATAAATTGTACAGTTGCATATGCAAACACACAATAAATCTGCAGGAAACAGAAGGGAGCAGAAATAATGTGAATGTCAGAGAGGATCTGAACCAGAAGGAATGGAAATAATACTGTACTACCAAACAGTTCATTTACAAACAGGCTGCACAGAAAAATGTACATAGGTTCATGTAAGCTTCTGTTCACACAGATAACCACAATCAGCAAAAGATTGGCACAAATAATTACAGCATAAAAACAGATAATAATCGTGAACAATAAGTATTTAAAGAGCCCAATATCAAAGTATGCACCCAAAGTGAAATATGAAACCTGTGTAGAGTTTATCATGATCACCCGTTAGGTTCACAACACAACCTTTCAAGTTTGCTCAGGATGAACAGTTTGAGATTTGCAGAAATCAAACTAGTTGAAATGTCAAATGTATGCTTATTCTGGACTCTCTGCATTAACACACACGCAGTATTCAGCCTGCAAACAGAAAGACATAAAGTCTTTCAAAAACAGATTCTCCAAACTTACCATTTCCCCTTTTTAAAGTAAATATAATGTTAAGGTTAGAAATGACAGAACACAGGTAATCCCATTGCATGAATCCTTACTTTCATCTGCTGTCTAGCTGCAGTCATGCTGTGTCTACTTTGCAGCTGAACTGCACAGAAACTCTGTGTCTGCTTCTTTTAAACTCTTCAAGTCAGAGGGTGTGAACATCAGCAGTCAGTCAGGCCTCATTACCACGGGACACATCTAACTGACATCTGAACATCTACTCTTGGCATATTAAAAACAACATAGGTCAAACAAGAAATAAAATATGTGGTGATGGCACAGTGGATATGACACATCCCTTTGGTGTGGGAGACCTGGGTTCGATTCCTACTGCGATACATCAACCAACATGTCCCTGAGAAAGACCCTTAACTCCTAGTTGCTCCAGAGGTGTGTGACCTCTGACATATGTAACAATTGTAAGTCTCTTTAGATAAAAGCATCAGCTAAATGACATGTAATGTTAAAATAAGCATGATAACATTAATTGATTATTTCTTTACAATTACATATGGCTGTAGTTATTAATTAATTAGTTCATCAACAAGTAATTGATCGGAAACCATTGTAATGAGCTGAGTTAATGTGTCCCTGTTATTATGAGTTCATCAGTTATGCAAATGTTTACATGTGTTTGTGTTATGCAGTAATGTTACCAGCAGAGATCAATGTGGTTTTATTGAGACCTATGGGGGGGGGGAGACAGCCGAGATTTGGATGTTGAGGATGAAGAAGAGGGGGGCTCTCTTCGGTTGTTGTGTGACTGAATGTTTTATTTGTTTCATCATGTTTAAAGTTATTTTAGCAGTTATGAAATCAAGTACAATTTAAAACGTTTTAAAAAATATCACTGAATCCTTTATTGTGGGCTTAACTTTTGCCATATTGATAATCATATTACTGGCTTTTTATTTTAGTACACTACATCGCATAATTATCTAGTGATAGTACAAACCAGTCTCACGGCAGTTTATTTATTTATTGATTCATGTACAAATTATTTTCGTGATGGTCAGCACGTTAAACTAATGTATTTCAATGGGTTAGCATCTTTCGTGATAACAGCATGATTCTTTCTGCCAGTTGGGCTGCCGCAGAGATGCTGTATACAGCATTGCTATTATTGGTATTTTTAGTCCTGATAACATAACTTTAGGGGCTTTAGGTTAGCCTGGCTAAGCCCTCCTATGTACTTACGCTCAATTTTCATTTCCCTTGAGTACTATGTCTGGGTTCGCGGTATAGTCTTGGGCTTTGTCCTTCAAAATTTGGCGGTTTCCCCTCTTGTTGTACATTAGTTATGGCAGATCCAGAGTGGCTCTGGGCAGATCCAATAGTTTTAAACTTCAACAAAGTACCCACCTTCAAAGAAGTTAACACTTGTCAATGGAGAGAGGCCAGACTCTCTGCACAAATGAAATGTACGAGAGTGTGGTAGGACCAGGCTAGCTTTAGGTAGGGGTGGGAATCATAAGAGGTCTATTGCAATTTATTACCTTTATGTCCACAAAAGGAAAAAAAACTGTCAACATCTGTATTATTTAAAAAGATAAACATTCTCTGTTTGTTCATCTCGTTTCACTTTTATTGGTGCAAAATGGGATTGTTAAGCAGACAAACTGATGAAAAATAAATGTAAAATGTTGTAAAAAAGATACATGTGCAATTGATAGAATAATAGATCAATACTTGCCGTCCGTGTATTGCTACAGTATTGCCACAGAAAATATTGTGATACTATGGTGTATGAATATTTTTCCCACCCCTATTATAAACAATAATAATACACTTTTACAATAGCACATTTACATTAACATTTACATAGCGCTTTTCAAGTTACTCAAAGACAATTTACAACAAAGCACATTAAACATTTCTCCACCGGTTCTTACAACATAACTCAGTTTCTCACAGATGATCGTTATTTCTAGTTTCTACATCATTTTTCTTTAACATTAGTTTACATTTGACCAAAGATAAGACTTTTACATAAGCTACATATTTTAGACATTTGCAGTCCATACATTAAAGGGTTGAAGATTGGTTGGCAGGTCAGGAAGTATAATGACAAAAAAATGCGCAACATCATGGGTACACTGCTCATATCAAACCTGCTCTGTACTACTTCAAAGAAAGAACCACAGAAAAAGTTGAGTAGAGAAGCGAGGTGAGGTGTGCAGGTACTGACAGCTTTCTGTCTTGTCTTTTTAGAACATGAAAAAAAAACTTTAAGGATCTTGATGTACGTGTAAATGATTAAACCGAGAGGACCAAAGACTATAAGACATAGGTAAATGAGTCCATAAATGTTATTGACTCTGGTGTCAGAGCAGGCCAGTTTGACAACAGAATAGTTATCACAGTAAACTTTGTTAATGATGTTCCCACACAGCTGTAAAGGAGCACTTAAAGATATCAAGACAGCATCTCCAACAAATGGGAATAACCATGTTAGAGCAATAAGCACGGCAACCTTGGTGGATGTCATACTTGTGTTATATTTCAGAGGATAACAGATAGCAAGATATCTGTCATAAGACATGATGGATAAATTAATAAACTGTGTATTTGCATAAGTATACCCACAGAAAATCTGCAGGAAACAGAAGGGAGCAGAAACAGTGTGAATGTCAGAGAGGATCTGAACCAGAAGGAATGGAAACAACCCTGTACTACCATACAGTTCATTTACAAACAGGCTGCACAGAAAGAGGTACATAGGTTCATGTAAGTTTCTGTTCATACAAATAACCACAATAAACAAAACATTGGCACAAACTATTACAGCATAAAAACACATAATGATCAGAAAAAATAAGTATTTAAAGAGCCCAATTTCAACGTATGCACCAAAAGTGAAATATGAAACCTGTGTAGAATTCATCATGATCATTTATTTGGTTCACAACACAACCTTTCAAGTTTGCACAGGATTAACAGTTATCAATGTTACATTTTGAAGGAGGTTAGCAGAAATTAAATTAGTTTAAATGACATTAATTAGTGTGAATAATCTTTTGTCAATATTAATTGGTCTTATATAGTTTTTTTTATACTGTATATAGAAACATTACAACACAAAAGCTGCAATATAAAGGGATTAACAAAAGATGACAAATACACGTAACAAGAACGTTAAAACCAAGACTGTCCTCTGAAAAACGACCCCATTGGTCATTTTTACAAGCAGTTTTTATGACCCATATTTACATTTATTGGTAGGTAGTGCTGCCCTCTAGTGCTGTAGTAGTTATGGCGAGAGCAAAGCAGGAAATCATGTAACCTTGTATTAAGACCAAGCAGAAAATTTCATGCATTCACCTTCACCTCTATGCCTGTAGCGTTAACTACGTCACGGGTGTTCAACAGCGAAGTAACGCAGGTTAATAGGTGGGAGGGACTGATCTGAATGAAGTACGGGCCAGTCGGGAGTTGAAACGTGGACCAGTACGATGTGTCAGAATCCAGAAATTAACAAGCATGGGCTATAAACGGGACCGAGTACTAGTTCCGATATGTTGTCTCGTCAAGAGAGATGTGCCACTGGTAAGCTGCTGTTTCACTACATTGAGCTGCGGTTTAAGTTAGCTTGTCTGTTGCGCAGCTGCTGTGCTGCCGATGTGTATGTGCGTGATATGTTTGTTGTTGTTTGTAACTGTTACGTTGGTCACGCTGATAAAACCTTATTTGCGGTCTGATGTTTAATGCTGTCGACTCGACAGTATCCGTGACTATATTCCAGTATATGTTTGAAATTGGTGCGTCTCACTGTCACACAAGCTACTTCCTGGTTGCGGTGCTGGATGGGAAATGTAGTCAATCGCTTTACATTGGTAATGGATTGCTGTGCACAGCGTCGCCATCTAAAACTATACTCACTGTTTTCACTTTAGACCAACATACACATCTGTGGTTTTGGGGTAATGGGTTAATGTTTAACATTGATATTGATGTGCATTTTTGTGTTAGGATATATGTGCTTTGTTTAGTCATGGAGTTTAAACACTATGTACATTATAATATTTATAATATTAAGTACTGCCTAGCTTAAAATTTATATTCTTATTCTATATGTATACATTTCTATATTATTCAGAATATGGTATATTAGGTAAGTGGCTAATATTGTTGTTTACACCATAGCCTTTCTATTTCCACAGGTTTATAACCTGCTATTTGTGGACTAAACAACTGTATGTGAACAATCAATCAGTGTAAATAAAAAAACACAACGAGTTATAACAACGTGTCCTCTCCTGATGCCCCGTTCGGTGGGGAGATTCTTAAAGAACCGAACAGTTATAAACCAGTGCCCACTGCACTGGATTGAGTGCAGCAAAAAACAGCCACGGACTGCTTCATCAAGGAGGTTTGATCAACCCAGGATCAGTTGGCCTCTCATTTCTGTGTCTGACCCCAAGTCTAGCATTAATCAAACTGCCCGTTGATCGAGGATAAAAGAGTGAATACCCATTGATAGTGACAGCTCTCCAGTAAACACAAAGGGAGTTAAAATGGATGACTTGGAAAAGCTGAAAAGTGTGCGATCGAGAGCACAGGCTTCATTCACAAAAAGGGCTCATACTCTGACCAAGCCGGGACTTTTGGAACCGACTGAAGTTCTAAAAAGAATGGAAGATTTTCAGAACGGACTTTTGTAAAGTCACAGATGCGGGACATTAGTTTACTGAAGCCCTGAGGGAGTCAACAGATGAAGAGGTTGTAGAATCTGCAACCCACATAGATGTGAAGACAGCGGAGTGTGAGAAAAGGTTCCTCGAGGTAAAGAAAATCACCCATGAAACCTTTTGGACCAGCTACGCAAAGGAGGCTTTCTTCAGGCAGGCTGAAACCGCTGAGTCGGCCATCACTTAGGCGGAGGAAGAGGAAGTTGACCCTCGGAAGTCAATAAAGGACCGCAGGCTAACGAATAGAGGTCTTGAAAGAGAGGTTATTGAACTCGGAGACATGCTGGCAGAGTGGAAGGCGTACACTGGGGCACCGAACACGGATACCCGACCCCTCTTACAGAAAAGCAGCCCGGAAAGGACCAAAGGAAACCCTAACCTCAAGCCTCAAATTAGTCTTGAAAGGGCACGGCTACCTACTTTCTTTGGTGACATGAGGGACTATTATCGCTGGAAGACTGAGTGGGAGGATCTAGAAGGATTGGGTAACCCACAAGGCGTGGAATGTATAAAAAGGTTCCACTTATTAAATAGTCTCCACGAAAAGGTCAAGAAGATTCTCGTTCTATCTGGCTGTGGATCTGCCGATGTTATGTTCAGGCTGCTGGACAGCAAATACGGGAACAAAGCGAAAATAGTCCTAATGATCACCAACGAGGTCCAGTCTCTTCCACCTGTCAAAGGAAACAATCCAAGAAGAACCATTGAATTGATCCAGGCCGTGGAAAGAGCACTGTGCAACCTCCAGATTCTTGGTGAAGAGGATGCTGTAAAAAAACCGTGTTGTTGCTCAATCTCTTGAAAGCAAGCTTCCCAGTTCACTCAAGAAGGAGTGGATTATGCACAAAACTGACCCAGCAAACAGGTTCTCTCCACGGTATCATTTTGATTGCCTCCTAGGATTCTTGAAGAAGCAAGAGGAGATTCTAGAAGAGTTGGATCAGTTGGAACCAAGTCCTGCAGATAAAGGCCCTGTGGAAAAGGGTGCTGCAGACTACCCAGATAAGAGAGGGAGGAAGGTTTTTACTAAATCTACAGCAGGTCAGAAGGAAGACTATCCTAGCTGTACTGCCTGTGGAGACGACTTTCATGCCGGCAAGCTATTTGCCTGCAAGGTCTTCAGAGAGCAGGATCTCATAAGAAAAAGGGCCCATGTAAAGAAGCTAGGGTTGTGCTCCAAGTGTCTGCGGCCCCACCCCAAGGACGGAAAAGGATGCACACCCAGATACCTCTGTCCAAAAGTTGACTGTCGGAAAGGAGGGGTGTCGGACCACAATTACCTTTTGTGTCCTAAGCCACCGACGACGAAGAAGGACAACAGCAGTGAGGAGCAGAGTACCATACAGTTTGGAGGAAAGAAACTTGGCTTAACCAACAAACAAGAGGAGTTTCTGGCAGAGCTTACTCCAGAACAAAGGGAGAAATACAAAAATGCATTCTCAAATAAAATATCATCAACTGTATGCACCAAGGCTGGAGATAGACTGCAAGAGCATCCAGTGGTGATGATGCTGATGAAAGTAACGACAAACTCGGGTTGCCTTATTGGCTCCCTAATCGACCTCGCATCTGACACCAATTATATCACCAATGAAGCAGCTGATCGCCTTGGACTGTGCGGTGAGAATATCAGGCTTATAGTGCATGGAGTCGGGGGGATGAAAAAGACTGTCTTGACCTAAAAATATTCCCTGCGGCTGAAGGTGAAGATACCCAAGGGAAAAGTGGCAGAGCATAGAAGTCTCTGCTATGGCCTGGAAAACATTGCGGAGGTGACTCAACCAGTCACTGGTGAGCAACTGAAGCAGTTCTTCCCGAATGTACCCAGAGACGAACTGGTCCATCCCACAAAGATTGACCTCCTTATCAGTCATCGGGAAGGTTGTCTTCTTCCCCAGCCAGTCAAGATTGTGGAAGACCTCGTTCTCTGGGACGGCCCGCTGGGAAAGACTGTTGGGGGAACCCATCCCAATCTCATTGAGACCGTCGACCTGGCCGTGTACCGCTCTGAAACTCACCTAGCAAGGACCATGAGATCGGCCTCAATAGCATATAAAGAAACCATCATACCTCAAGAAGAGGAAGGACATGCGCTTGTCCGGAGCACTGCGACCGCCGCCAACAAGGAGGTCTTTGAGTGGTTCAGGTGGGACAGCATCGGAGCTGCGTGCAGTCCTCAATGTGGTGGCTGCAAGTGTGGTAGGTGCCCCCCTGGTGGAAAAGAAATGACCCTCAAGGAAGAGCAGGACCTGGAAAAAATAAAAGAGTGCCTAACATACGTGCTGGCGGACAAACACAGCAATTCTCCCCACTGGGACGCATCTTATCCCTGGAGAAGGAACCTGTGTGGAAGGCTGCATATAAAGAACAAATACATGAAATGGTATCAAGAGGGGCTGCTGCAAAACTCACAAGGGAGGACATTAACAACTGGGAAGGACCTAGATGGTACATCAGCCATCTGGTTGCACCAAACCCTCATTCTTCCTCCACCCCTGTGAGAATTGTGTGGAATAGCAGTCAAGAGTTCCGAGGCATAAGTTTAAATGATCTCCTTTACAAGGGTCCCAATGTACTCAATCCCATTATAGGTGTCCTTCTGAGGTTCAGGAGTGGACTCCATGCTGCACTGGGTGACGTGAAGAAGATGTGTAACTCAGTGTGGCTGAAAGATAATGAAGTTCACCTCCACCGTTTTCTCTGGAGGGACACACCTGTGGACAACATTGAAGAGTTTGCAGTCATCAGAGTCAATATCGGTGATAAACCCGCAGGATGAATTGCCCAAGTTGCAATGAGGGAGACGGCCAATCTTCCTCAGTTCGCTGATATGATTGAAGAACGGCGAGCTCTAACTGAGGACAGCTATGTGGATGATATCCTGACCTCACACGATAACCTCAAGACGCTGGAAAGGCTCACCAAAGGGGTGGAGAAGATTTTTAAAGCGGGAGGCTTCTTCCTCAAACCGTGGGTTCTGTCACGCCAAAGTGGGAGGAGTGGAGCCCCTGCTGAAACAACTGTACCCAGGACCCTGGTACTGCCCAATCAAATGCATGATGGGGAGAACAAAGCGCTTGGGGTTGGCTACGAACCTGAGACAGACAAGCTTCGGTTGTTGACTACTATCAACTTCTCTGAGAAAAGAGGGAAAATGAGGACAGGAGTTAATCTGACCATGGAAGATGTCAGAGAAGGTACACCAAATCCCCTTACCCGACGCATACTTCTTAGCCAGATTGCCGCATTATATGACCCGGTTGGTCTTGCATCACCAGTCAAGCAGAAGGGAGTGATGTTGGTACGAGAATCATTCCAGGAAGCTGGCAAGGATAACCCATCTAGTGTGGGCTTGGAACTTTCATCCGGCTGACGCACCTGATCGCAACGGGGCTGCGGAAGCTGCAGTCAAGCTCATAAAAAGTGCTCTTACTAGCCTTGGAGGGGACAACAAATTCACTCACCTGGGATGAACTCCAAACCCTCTTCTACCAGGCAGCTAACCTCACAAATGAAAGGCCAATTGACGCCAGGGCACAAGAACAAGAAGACTCTATAGAGTATTTGACTCCCAATACTCTACTTCTCGGGAGAACCAGGCGAGGAGGAGATACAGAAGGAATTGACTTGTGCACCCATCCCTGGCGCCGTCTCAGAGCCATCCAGATTGGTGTGGATATGTTCTGGAAGAAGTGGAGTGAACTTGCCGGACCCAACCTCTTCGTTGGCCAAAGTGGCACACGATCCAAAGGAATGTAGCAGTCGGTGACATTGTTTGGATTGCTGATCAAAACGCACTGCGAGGACAATTCCGGCTTGGACGGATGCAGGCCGTGTACCCTGACAAGAAAGGACTTGTGAGAGACGCTGACATTAAGACGTGTGCAGGCCTCCCTGCCTCCCTAATAGCTGGGCAACGTAGGAGGAACCCTCAGCAGCTGACGTCAGTCATCCTGCGGAGGGACGTGAGAAGACTGGTATTCGTCATCCCTGTGGAAGACCAGTGACTCCTAGACATTGTCTCTTTATCTCTCTCTCTCTCTCTCCCTTTCCTTCCTTTGGTTTTCACCCTCTTTCTCTTTCTCCCGAGAAAAAAAAACGTTTAATGTAATATGGTGTAATGTAATGATTTGTCTGTGACCACCTTAAATCACATGATCAGGCGGTCAAGTGGGAGGTGTAGCGTTAACTACGTTACGGGTGTTCAACAGCAAAGTAACGCAGGTTAATAGGTGGGAGGGACTTACCTGATTGAAGTACGGGCCAGTCGGGAGTTGAAACGTGGACAAGTACGATGTGTCAGAATCCAGAAATTAACGAGCATGGGCTATAAACGGGACCGAGTACTAGTTCCGATATGTTGTCTCATCAGGAGAGATGCGCCACTGGTAAGCTGCTGTTTCGCTACATTGATCTGCGGTTTAAGTTAGCTTGTCTGTTGCGCAGCTGCTGTGCTGCCGATGTGTATGTGTGCAATATGTTTGTTGTTGTTTGTAACTGTTACGTTGGTCACGCTGATAAAACCTTATTTGCGGTCTGATGTTTAACGCTGTCGACTGAATAGTATCCGTGACTATATTCCAGTAAATGTTTGAAATTGGTGCGTCTCACTGTCACACAAGCTACTTCCTGGTTGCAGTGCTGGATGGGAAATGTAGTCAATCGCTTTACATTGGTAATGGATTGATGTGCACAGCGTTTTGCTATCTAAAACTACACTCACTGTTTTCACTTTAGACCAACATACACATCTGTGGTTTTGGGGTAATGGGTTAATGTGTAACATTTTTCTATTCTATATGTATACATTTGTATATTATTCATAATATGGTATATTAGGTATGTGGCTAATATTGTTGTTTACACCATAGCCTTTCTATTTCCACAGGTTTATAACCTGTTATGTGTGGACTAAACAACTGTATGTGAACAATTAATCAGTGTAAATAAAAAACCACAACGAGTTATAACAGCGTGTCCTCTCCTGATGCCCCGTTCGGTGGGGAGATTCTTAAAGAACCGAACAATGCCCCTGCACGTCACTGAAAGGAAACTGAGGTACTTTGCTGCTAATAGATCTCAAGTGTAAGTCACACTGTCCATAAGGAACATCATATTCAAGCATAGAGCAATTCATAAGGGTAGTTGGTACATGAACATTTTATGGCTTAAGATCAATGACCGACTCTAGAAATCCTATCTTCAAATCACTGACCCGGTTAATCTAAATGTGTAGCAAGGGGTGAACTGGTAATGGCTGGAAGAAGACAATGTGTACCAGGTCTTACACACTTATATGCAGAGGCAAATAAAAAAAAGTCTCCATTACAGAGTGGCTGTTCTGAATTGTACAAATTGTTGCAAAACGCCTGCAGGTTGTGGGGGGGAAAACTCTGACTGTTGTTTGTGCATATGCACCAAACAGGAGTTCGGAGTATTCGGCCTCTTGGAGACCTTGACTGGAGTCCTGCATGGGGCGCCAGTGGGGGACTCCATTGTTCTGCTGGGGGACTTCAACGCGCACGTGGGCAATGATGGAGACACCTGGTGAGGCGTGATTGGGAGGAACGGCCTCCCTGATCTAAACCAGAGTGGTTGTTTGTTGTTGGACTTCTGTGCTAGTCATGGATTGTCTATAACGAACACCATGTTCGAACATAGGGATGCTCATAAGTGTACCTGGTACCAGAGCACCCTAGGCCGAAGGTCGAATGATCGATTTTATAATCGTTTCATCTGATCTGAGGCCGTATGTTTTGGACACTCGGGTGAAGAGAGGGGCAGAGCTGTCAACCGATCACCATCTGGTGGTGAGTTGGGTCAGGGGGTGGGGGAAGACTCTGGACAGACCTGGTAAGCCCAAACGTGTAGTGTGGGTAAATTGGGAACGTCTGGAGGAGGCCCCTGTCCAACGGACTTCCAACTCGCACTTCCGGCGGAGCTTTTCGTGCATCCCTGTGGAGGCTGGGGGCATTGAACCTGAGTGGGCAATGTTCAAAGTTTCCATTGCTGAAGCTGCGGCGAGGAGCTGTGGTCTTAGGGTCTTAGGTGCCTCAAGGGGCGGTAACCCACGAAAACCGTGGTGGACACCGGTGGTCAGGGAAGCCGTCCGAATGAAGAAGGAGTCTTTCCGGGATATGTTATCCCAGAGAACTCCGGAGGCAGTTGCAGGGTACCGAAGGGCCCGAAAGGCTGAAAGAGGCAAAGCAGCGGGTGTGGGAGAAGTTCGGAGAAGACATGGAGAAGGACTTTCGGTCGGCCCCAAAGTGCTTCTGGAAAACTGTTCGCCACCTCAGGAGGGGTAAGCGGGGAACCATCCAAGCTGTGTACAGTAAGGATGGGACACTGTTGACCTCAACTGAGGAGGTAATAGGGCGGTGGAAAGAGCACTTTGAGGAACTCCTGAATCCGACTAATACGCCCTCTATGTTAGAGGCAGAGCTGGAGGATGACGGGGGATTGTCGTCGATTTCCCAGGCGGAGGTCACTCATGTAGTCAAACAACTACACAGTGGCAAAGCCCCGGGGATTGATGAGATCCTTCCAGAAATGCTCAAGGCTCTGGGTGTGGAGGGGCTGTCCTGGTTGACACGTCTCTTCAACATTGCGTGGAGGTCTGGAACAGTGCCAAAGGAGTGGCAGACTGGGGTGGTGGTTCCCCTTTTTATAAAGGGGGACCAGAGGGTGTGTGCCAATTACAGGAGTATCACAATTCTCAGCCTCCCTGGTAAAGTCTACTCCAAGGTGCTGGAAAGGAGGGTTCGGCCGATAGTCGAACCTCGGGTTGAGGAGGAACAATGCGGATTCCGTCCTGGTCGTGGAACAACGGACCAGCTCTTCACTCTCGCAAGGGTCCTGGAGGGAGCCTGGGAGTATGCCCAACATGTGTTTTGTGGATTTGGAGAAGGCGTATGACCGGGTCCCCCGGGAGATACTGTGGGAGGTGCTGCGGGAGTATGGGGTGAGGGGGTCTCTACTCAGGGCCATCCAATCTCTGTACGACCAAAGTGAGAGCTGTGTCCGGGTTCTCGGCAGTAAGTCGGACTCGTTTCGGGTGAGGGTTGGCCTCCGCCAGGGCTGCGCTTTGTCACCAATCCTGTTTGTAATATTTATGGACAGGATATCGAGGCATAGTCGGGGTGGGGAGGGGTTGCAGTTCGGTGGGCTGGGGATCTCATCGCTGCTCTTTGCAGATGATGTGGTCCTGATGGCATCATCGGCCTGTGACCTTCAGCACTCACTAGATCGGTTCGCAGCCGAGTGTGAAGTGGTTGGGATGAGGATCAGCACCTCTAAATCTGAGGCCATGGTTCTCAGCAGGAAACCGATGGAGTGCCTTCTCCGGGTAGGGAATGAGTCCTTACCCCAAGTGAAGGAGTTCAAGTACCTTGGGGTTTTGTTCGCGAGTGAGGGGACAATGGAGCGGGAGATTGGTTGGAGAATCGGCGCAGCGGGTGCGGTATTACATTCCATCTATCGCACCGTTGTGACGAAAAGAGAGCTGAGCTAGAAGGCAAAGCTCTCGATCTACCGGTCAGTTTTCGTTCCTACCCTCACCTATGGTCATGAAGGCTGGGTCATGACCGAAAGAACGAGATCCAGGGTACAAGCGGCCGAAATGGGTTTCCTCAGGAGGGTGGCTGGCGTCTCCCTTAGAGATAGGGTGAGAAGCTCAGTCATCCGTGAGGAGCTCGGAGTAGAGCCGCTGCTCCTTTGCGTCGAGAGGAGCCAGTTGAGGTGGTTCAGGCATCTGGTAAGGATGCCCCCTGGGCGCCTCCCTAGGGAGGTGTTCCAGGCACGTCCAGCTGGGAGGAGGCCTCGGGGAAGACCCAGGACTAGATGGAGGGATTATATCTCCAACCTGGCCTGGGAACGCCTTGGGATCCCCCAGTCGGAGCTGGTTAATGTTGCTCGGGAAAGGGAAGTTTGGGGCCCCCTGCTGGAGCTGCTCCCCCCGGCGACCCGACACCGGATAAGCGGACGAAGATGGATGGATGGATGGATGTTGCAAAAACAAAAGGAATGTTACATACTGGTCTCCTTCTCAAGAGAGACCTGCATACACTGCATGAAAAGTGGGATTTTTGTCAGTATGCGGCACTGTAGATTGTCATGGAACTTCAGGTTTACGGCTGTATACGGCAATTTACAGGCAACACCGAAAACTGCCGGGAATTGTCGGAAATTGACGTGGGCCTTGCTTGGCAGTTGTCCCCCCATGACCCCCCCTCCCTCTAATTCTAGGGGAGGCTTTCACATGTAAATTAAAATGCTGTGAGCTATACAAATGCAAATCATGGAGCAGCAGGGGGAGTTTTACTCCAGGTGACATTTTTCTAAAAGGTATTAACTTAATTTTAAGAAAATCTCTTAAAATAGATCAGACTCAGTATAGCCTAATTGTAGACTCTAGTAGATTTATTTGATGAAAGTATGCTAGATTAATTACTGTGTATGTCATTAGTAATGACTAATTAGATGTAAAAAAGATACACAAAATAATTTATTTCAACAATTAGTTTTAATCAGGCTTTGCCACAAAGGTAAAATGTGCAATCCATGATTCATTCACAGTCTCAACCACTGTGCATAGTGGCATGACTACAGTGACCTTTCTTTGGTCTTGCTCATCCAACATTGTCTGGTGGAATGGAGACAGAGGCTCCACTGTACAGTTTTCTAAGAGAAGTCTTTCTGCTGACACCAAAACACTGGGCTTCACATAAAGCATATCAGGTTTGTCATTGCATGACAAGGTCCCAACCATTTATCTTCTTAAAATACTGGCAAATTCAGCACCATATTCACATGTCCATGGCATATGAAGCTGTTGGCTCTGCTGAAATGGCCTCATAATCTAGACATCAATTGTCCTATTGTTATTAAACTTTCCCAGTAATCCATTAAATCTCACTGTAATTCACCTCCACACCAGTGTGTGCGCTGTTCGCGCCCTGCTGGTTAATCTGCCCCTCTTTGTCTCTCCTCTGCCCCGCCCCCTACCTTCACTGAAAATAGCGGCGGGAGATTGCGGGAGACTATGGAGATGAGTCCGAGAGTTAGAGCAAAAACTTCCGAAATATGGGAATATTTCAGGCCAACTGGTAAAACAGTTGTCTGTACACTCTGTCAAACTTCACTTGGAAACACACAGGAGTTGTTCAAGACGTTTGGAGCGGTTTTTTCTCTCCTCCATATCACCTCCGGGGCTCCAGAGACGCGCTCACAGAAAAGAAGTCAACGTAAGTATATGATTATTAATGAAACGGCGAGCTAGTCTGTACTGTTTATTAACTCTTGATCGTACAATGACTGTCTTTGGATGTTAAACAGGATACTTAGACTTGGCAGTAATGTTTTAAACCCCACCAAGTTTAAACGCGAGCAGCACAGAGCTGTGTGTCTGGGCAACCAGGCTGCTTTTTCAGCGCCATTCATTATTGAGGCAGAGCTGAGCGGGTGAGTTGTTTTATAAAAGTTTTGATTTTGTAATTTTCAGAAAGCAGTCGCCGTCTTCACAACTCTGAGATAAACTGTAGCAGGCGCCACGAACCGGAGCAAGGGTAAGATTTAAAGAATATGCTTTCATCGTATGAACTTCATTAATTCTTCTGTATAAGGACATAGATACGTTAATAGATACCGATCTAAACCGTACTTTTATTTTTATTTTTTATTTATTTTTATTTTTTTCCAGACTAACCTCGCCTCATAACGAGGCTGTGACCTATATTTGCTCGGAGCTGTCTGCAGGTCCAGATTTACATGACGCTGATAATGACGCCATTGTGTGTAAGTATTTTTTACTTTTTCATCTTTCCTTGTTTAATTTTACTGTAACTTATGTTTTTTTATTCATACCACTATCATTTAATTGTTTTCCAGCTGCCTGTAAGACATATTACGAGACAGCACGCAGGAGCTTCAGCTAGAAACAACCAGATGTGGCATCGCGGGCAGAAGCTGTGAAGAGTCCAGCTCGGAGTCGGTCGAGAAGAAAAGAGGGTAAGATTAGATCCGTTTGGTCAATGTGAATATTTTTCAGGTGCATTCATAGATGTGTTGTGTCCATAAGCAGTGCATTGCGCAGTACTGACTGTCTTTATTGATTGATTTTACAGCTGCTGGAAGCGAGACAGTGTGTGCTGGCTGCGGGTGAGGTGGGCATTTGGAAGTGCGCCGCCATAGACATCCAGGACAACGCACCACAGACGTCTGCTAAATGGACCGAATCAGACAGAATGCTGCCGGTTACCTACAGCTCCGAGCCGGCCGCGGGTTAGGGGTGGACGGTGCTGCTTCTCGTGAGCGTGGGATATTTGTTGTGTGTGCTGTGTCTCCGCTTTGTACATCGTTTTTTTCTGATTGCATTTGTATTTTGTGTCAATAAAGCTCTATCTTTGAATAAACGGCACGTTCCTGGCAAATCATTTTAACTATGATAATCATGACATGAATATACAACATAGCATATATGAAATAAATATATACAATACATAAATATATGAAATAAAAAAAATATATATATATATAATTTTATTATAATAATAATGGCCCAGGTTGACCAATACGCTAACCCGTGACAGACCTGTGAACCAATCACGAGAGATTGTTCTTGTTTAAAAGTAGTGGTTTCAGCCAATAGTGAGTGAGGAAATTCCAGCCAGGCCAGACGTTCTCTGGCCAGGCGTCTATTCATATTCTAAGTAGATCCATTAACACCTCCGCGGGGGCTCTCCACATACGTCATGGTTCGTTTCCGACAATATGTGGCACAGACGAACGTGACGTTCGCAGCCTGTAAATTGTCGATAACTGCCGAAAATTAGGGGGATTTCCGGGCATTTACGGGGACGGAAATCCCACTTTTCATGCAGTGATAGTGGCCACAGGGAGCCTCCCACTGGGGATATTTGGTGGCCACAGAGTAACCATAATCGTTCCATGCTTAATGTCAAACCCTATCAAACACTGAGGGCTGTAACTTAAACGTTGGTATTTGACGCCCTGGGAAGGAGAACAGCGTGCAATCAACCTTTACAGGTATCGGGGCAAGTAAATCCATAAAGTCAATACTGAATCCTGCTAAGTAATATCTTTAATATGAATGTAGTGTAGAATATTAGCAGTTAAAGTTGTATTTGTGCTCATTGCAAAAGAGCTGCGTGCAGTCATTGAGGAAGTTGTTACAAGTACTCCGGGCGGGGAAATGTCTCTGACGCACAGATGGTTTAGCTTAAGCTTTTAATTATAGTTTAGGTCTAATCTGGCATAAAGGTGCATTGTGTACCAGACAGATAAGCAGAAAATCAGGAAATAAAGTTATGTAAGAGAACAGAAGAGGAAGTTGCACCACACAGAGGCCCCAACCCTGGCGTGTGCGTGTGTGAATATAAAAATATATGCCGGGGTAGCCTCTGGCTCACCCAGTGAAAGCGTTCGCCCCATGTTTGCTGAGTCTTGCAGTGGTTCAAATCCGACCTGCTTCCTTTTGCTGCGTGTCATCCCCCATCTCTCTCCCTCTTTCATGTCTATCCACTGTCTCTACTACTAATAAAAGGGAAAAGCCCCAAAAAATAATCTTAAAAAAAATAAAAGTATATGCCTAGAAACAAGAAGCAACCCCCTATGAGGGGAGGATAACAGCTTAGGGAAAGGAATAGAACGGGGATCACTTCGGACAAGTTCTTGTTGGACCGGGCCCCGAAATTTATGTCTGTAGCTATGTGAAACCACAGCTGTGTTGTAACTCTTATGCTGGACACAGTAAACTTGGCTGACTGAACTCATCGTCTCTGATTGATCCTTGTGTATGGTGGACTTAAGTCCAATAAATTAAGGTGTGGGAATTAAATAACAGGAGTCAGATTAGTCTGGCTTTAGCACCTTTTTGGACGATTCCCACTACAGTAGCCTTGTACAACAGTGACAAAGTGATGATGACCTTTTTGAGAATGTTTTATTTGCTTCATCATGTTTTTAGAGTTAATATAGTTTTTAAAGTTTGGTCTATATTATAAATTAAACTTCTCTGCAGTTAATTATATAAATAAATCTTCCAATATGTTCAGATATTTTACAGATGAAATTAATAATGAAAATAATTATAAGAATGTAACTTCAGGTGGAGAATGATGTGACTTTAAAGTTGCTTTATGCTGCCATATTGTGGTCTCATAGGATATTACATATGCATTACATTCTGGGAACTGTACCTTGAATCAGACCCTGTTTAGACTGCTTTGAATGAGGGGAGGGGCTGGACAGTTGCTGGACAGGTACTGCACTACATTTATCTGATATCTGATCTGAAAGCCCCCTTTTCTGCTTTCAATTCCAATATATTCTAAATTGTAACTTGCCTCCTGAATTTTGTTTCCAAAATTTATTTGGAGCATAGAAATGAATCGAAATGAAGGAAATAATATGTTTGACACTCAATATTTCCAGGGGGAAGACCACTGGATCCCTGCTCTGTCTCCTCAAAGGCCAATTCTGAGCAAGGAAAAATCCTGAAGACAAATAATTCACATTAAAGAACAAGAAATAGCAGTGTTAAAACCCATTGATTGTTCGTACAAGCAGTAGTTATGATCTACATTTACGTTTTGCAGCAGCAATCCACTGTTGCAGAATTATTGCTACCGCTTCCCTGAAAACTTAATAAAACATGAAATCGTACTGACTCACTTGTTATGAGTGGGATAAAAAAAAAATATTTTCTGATTTAAATCAATCTTAATTTGAATGGCACAATATTGATTCATAACATTCCAAGATGGATCTTTTAAGAGGCTCTGTTTTAAAGCTAGAGTGAAGATATTGGTATCATATCATGTTAGACAATCTAAGGAATCCATTTCATGCTAAATAACGCTCCTAAGATAGGTCACATTTTAGCGAGGGAAAAACAGCCATTTTTACAAATGTGTTACTCTTTATTGTTTCGACTTACTGTAGTGTGTTCATGTTAGATAAACAAGTACATTAGTGTAACTGCTCTGGGGTCAATTCTTAACGTGAACATTATTATTTTTAATAATGCACTAGGTTAGAGGGAACTTAAAGCATTATATTTCTGAGACTCTTTTTTTCTATCAATTAAATTGCTATTGTGACTGAAATATCCCTCATTGAATCAATATTGAATCAAATCGCATCAGCTTGGAATCAGAATCAGAATCAATTCAGAAAATCAGTGGGAATACCCAGCCCTACTTGTTTTTTGTCTGTATTTGGGGCCAGGCCAGCTGACAGTCTTGCCTGGGCCCGGGACGAGATCGTAGATGGGCCCCCCTTCACGGCCAGATCTCTCCTTTTCCCTTGCTTTTCCTCGCCTCACATCTCTCACTGAAATTAAGTGTGTAACCAGTCTCTGATCAATCCTGCTCAGACTCTCCGACAGGGCAGCGAGCCCCCTCGCATCACTCTCTCTATCTCTCTCTCCCTTCTCTCTCACGGGTAGCCTGACTCTGTCCCTCCGTTGCGGGGCAGCAGCATCTCTCTCTCTGTCACCTGACTGCAGCTGGATCTCTCTCTGTCTCATCCTTACTGATGGAGCTACCAAACTCAACTGTTTCTGTCAAAGTTAACGTGTTGTGTCAGGCTTTTATACGAGCTAATGGACGTTAACATTAGAGCTGGCCTGTTAAGTTACGTTACAAGGCTCGTAAACGTTGGCTGTGCTGTTTCTTACCTTGCTCTACGTTGACAGTTCCAGCTTCCCCGTCACCACCTTTTTTTAAATATTTGTTTAGAAAATCTCTAAGGCCTCTATTTTCTTCTTCTCTTTTCTTTCCTTTTCCGAGCTCCGGACTTGTGCTGACCGGACATTTTGAGCGTACTGAACTTCAAATCAAGTGACAATATCAAATTTTGATCAGTGGCCAAACCATTTTTATGTTGGGGGTGAGGGTGGGGTTCTTGACCACCATTTCCAGGACAATTAGGAAGATAACAAATAAAACGCTTTTATGTAATTCAAATATTATGCTACATATTTTTTTCCACAAATAGGCCTATTTAAAAAAAAGATTTTTAATTATTCCATAATTTGAATGAGGGCCCAGTTGGGCTGTCAAAATTAACGCGTTCATTTTTGCGTTAATTTTTTAATATTTAACTCGTTAAAAAAAATTAACGAAATTAACGCAGCTGTGTTTGTTTACTTCATGTGGCGGCTGAGAAACGTAATACGTCTCCATAAGAGCAGGCGGCGCTACTCTAGGAGGGACTTACCTGATTGAAGTAGGCCTACGGGCCAGTCAAGAGTTGAAACATGACCAGTAAGATCCCAAAAGAGAAAAAAGATGATGTGTTAGAATCCAGAAATGAATGAGCACGGGCTATAAACGGGACCGAGTACTAGTTCCGACATGTTGTCTCATCAGGAGAGATGCGCCACCGGTAAGCTGCTGTTTCGCTACATTGAGCTGCAGTTTAAGTTTGTTTGTCTGTGCTGCCGATATGTACGTGCGCGATTTGTTTGCTTGATAACTGTTACGTTGGTCACGCTGATAAAACCTTATTTGCAGTCTGATGTTTAACGCTGTCAACTCGATAGTATCCGTGACTATATTCCAGTAAATGTTTGAAATTGGTGCGTCTCACTGTCACACAATCTACTTCCTGGTTGCGGTGCTGGAAGGGAAATGTAGTCAATCGCTTTACATTGGTAATGGATTGCTGTGCACAGCGTCGCTATCTAAAACTACACTCACTGTTTTCCCTTTAGGCCGACATACACCTTTGTGGTTTTGGGTTACTGGTTTAATGTGTAACATTGATATTGATATTGATGTGCATTTCTGTGTTTAGATATATGTGCTTTGCTTAGTCAATCAGATTAAACACTATAATATTTGATATTAAGTACTGCCTAGATTGTAATTTATATTATATATATATATATATATATATATATATATATATATATATATATATATATATATATATATATATATATATACATTTGTATATTATTCAGAATATGGTATATTAGGTATGTGGCTAATATTGGGGTGGTGACAAAAATCTGCTCTCAAGTTGGACAGTTTCTAGCCGTTTCAGCAGCCTTCAGCAGGACTAAATAAGCCAAATTGTTGCTGCTGTTCTGAAAGATATTAAACATTCGGAACTTAGCAGAACCTTTCCTTGTTTGTTTTCTCTTCATATTTGCAAAGTTAAGTGATTTAGCATTTAAATATCCATTACTACAAGCTTCAGTCTCAATTTAAAAACGCGATTAATCGCGATTAACTACAGCAAATTGTGCGATTAATTAGTTAATTTTTTTTTAATCGATTGACAGCCCTAATATATATATATATATATATATATATATATATATATATATATATATATATATATATATATATATATATATATAATGTCTTATTGTACTCTGAAATTAAAGAATAGAACAAATGATCAATTTAAGTTAAAAATAAATCATGGAATCAATTTATAAACCAAAATGTATTCTACATTTTTGACTCATCAAAGTAGCCCCCTTTGGCAGATAGAACAGCTGAACATACTTGTGGCATTCTTTCTACAATGGAAATCAAATATTCTTCAGAAAGTTCTTCCCAACTCTGTTGCAGACGTTCCCATAAATGTGTGGCACTGTAGGTTGCTTTGCTTTCACTTTTCTGTCCAGTTCATCCCAAACCAGCTCAATGGGGTTTAAGTCTGACTGTGCTGGCCGCTCCATGTTTTAAAGATTACCATCTTGTTCTTTTTTCCTAAGGTAGTTCAATCAGGAGAGACTTCGTTGCAGATATGCAATGATTTCTTGTACATACTGTATGGGTGAAATGTACAGTATAGTCTTTGGAGATTAGACTCCACCGTCATTTTAAAAATCTAAAAAACTTTTAAAAAGGGGTAGAAGCTGAAATATTTTTTTTGTTTATTTGTTTGTGTATTTAGGATCCTCATTAGCTCCTGGCATTGCAGGTGCTATTCTTCCTGAGGTCCTTACAACTCACTTGAAAATGTGGCAATGCAATAATAAATACACATAACATCATAAACAATAAAAAATTAAAATTGTAAAACTAAAACTAAACATACACTATAATTTCATGACAAAAATAACAACATACACACACATAAGACAAGGATAGATACATAGACAGCTCTACCAGTGCAGTCATTAGGTATTCCTTACTTTTAAGCTGAACACATTTTTAAGACAGGTATATCCACATACTATAACATTTCTTTCATCCTCTCTGGACTCATCTCACAATTGAACAAAAGTACATATATTGTTAAACCTCAACCAATGTTGTTTCTTTGTCTACTCAACTTCTTTAAACAATAGATGTTTTAACTAAACTTTTAATTCTGCTTTTACTGCTTTCCCGTGTTATTTGTTCAGGTAACACATTCCATTCTTGCATTGCTCTATACAATACCATGCGTTTAACTGTATTATTCTTTTCTTTTGGTAAAGTTAAGTTACCTCTTGTGGCATGTCTAGTCACATGGTCGTGTAACACATTCCATTCTTGCATTGCTCTATACAATACCATGCGTTTAACAGTATTTATTCTTTTCTTTTGGTAAAGTAAAGTTACCTCTTGTGGCATGTCTAGTCACATGGTCGTGTATATCTAAACTGAAAGGTAATTTATTATACAAAATAGATGGTTTCTTTGCAACAAGAATATTCCTAAAGAAAACACATAATAAATAGAATAATCTATTTCTTACAAATAACCAACCTAAACATTTGTGCATTGTAACAACATTTGCCCGATATCCACACTTAAGCGCGATACGCTCAGCTCTATTTTGCATCATTTGCAATTTTGTTATTTTTTCTTGAGTTGCATTAGACCATACCACTGAACAATAATCGAGATTAGACAATATTAAAGCTTTTGCTAATACTTTGATTGAACTTTGTGACAAATATGGTGCACATCTTTTATCAACAGAAACACCACTTCCCATATTAACAACCATTTTATCTATATGTTTAGTCCATGTTAATTTACTATCTAAAATAACTCCTAAAAGTTTGGTCTCATGGACCTGTTCACCTCATTTATACAAAGCTTCAACTCAGGTTGATTATGAAGAGTCTAATGTGAACCAAACCGAAAAGAACTAGCTTATTTTTCTTTATCCATTAAACCACCGATTGCAGCTCTTACATACATACATAGTTGAATCATCTGCATATATAGATATACTGACGTTATTTAAAACAAGTGATAAATCATTTCAATCAGGAGAGACTCCGTTGCAGATATGCAAACATTTATTACTAAGATATAACCACGTAGGTACAAACAATTATTTGGAGATTAGTCTCCATTGTAAAGGGGTATCTACACAAATCTAATGTGTTGGAAAACCACACACATCCCCCAATGGAAACTAGACACTGGTGGTGGTGAGAAGAATCCAGAGATGGAATGCGAGCCGCCAGCCGGGAGAAGACCGAGAACACCCTCGAAAAGGCCCGGAGGTGGAAGGGGAGGATGCGGGACCCATTCTAAAGGAATTATTAGAATAACACTTTGATGAATTGTTAGCTTTGATGAGGACTAGTTCCCAACGCTGTTTAACCAACATCTATGCATAGGGAAAGTCAGAAATAAAGGTGAGAGGGATTTAGTGCCAGCCTTAATGACAAATATCCACTAATAAATTGAAATGGATAATACTATGAATCTGTATGACCATGACAATAGAACGCAGAATAAGGCGACAGCACGCCAAGCAAAATCATACTTACCAGAGTGGACACACTTACATACTTGTGCTACATACTACATACAAACACTAAATAGATGAAAGGAATTCCCGGGTACCAAAACGCCAGTTGTGTGAGAGAAGGAAGCACTACTGGTACCGGCTGCTGCCGCCAGAGGCCCGAAAGTCCGAATCTGAAACGAGACAGAGCAGCCACCACGGAGATATATCATACGTAGCAAGAATTATTAACATTGTAAGTGACTGCTGGTCAGGTGAAGCTTCTCATCAAAAGCATTATATTGTTACATTGAGAGCGCCCTCCATAATTTTGTCACTGATACTCTGACTACCACACACACAGGACAGAAATCTGCTTCCGATTCCCTAGACAGCCCCAGACGCAGCAAGCCATAGTATGGGGCAAATGCCAGAAAGTATGATGAAATCAGTATGTGAGAAAGTGGGAGTCCAGTGGCCGCGACCACCGCCCTTGATGAAAAACCCCGCAGAGGGGGCAACCACCGAACAAGAGAAACCCACGGGTACACAGCCCAGTCTCACGCCAGGTCGTGTAATAGTTACGTTATTGTAATCTATTAAGTCGTGGACAGGTTACGTAAATGCCGTTTTTTTCGTGTGGCGATTACGAAATTGAAAGCAATGCATTTTAATGGGAAGCATATTTCGTGATCCCAGAACAAAAGCGAGTAGCGAGTAGTTGATAAGGCGAAAGTCCGCGTAGGGAGGTTGGTCGGGGTGGTGGATGGGTCAGAAAACACAGGACTTTCACGCCGGAGACCGGGGATCGCGCCCCGCGTGTGGCAGTACCTTTGTCCCGTGTGTTGCAGTTCCTTTGTCGGCGTGTCCCGCATGTGACGGTTCCTTTCCCAGTTCTTTTTTTTCCTTACCCCAACCGTCTCGTTATTGTGGCATTTCATTTCCCCGTTGTGGCGTTTCATTCCCCCGTTGTTGTGTGCCCCTGCACGGGTCGCGAGTGGCGGCCCGTCCCGCTGTTTTGGCCGGTGGATCGCAAGTGGCGGCCCGTGGATCGCGAGTGGCGGCCCGTCCTGCTGTTTTGGCCGGCGTGTGGCGCGGTGGCCCGTCCTGCTGTTTTGGCCGGCGTGTGGCGCCTCATTTTCCCGTTGTCGCGTTTCATTCCCCCGTTGTTGTGTGCCCCTGCACGGGTCGCGAGTGGCGGCCCGTCCCGCTGTTTTGGCCGGCGTGTGGCCGGTGGATCGCAAATGGCGGCCCGTGGATCGCGAGTGGCGGCCCGTCCTGCTGTTTTGGCTGGCGTGTGGCGCGGTGGCCCGTCCTGCTGTTTTGGCCGGCGTGTGGCGCCTCATTTTCCCGTTGTCGCGTCCCCCAGAGCAGGTTCGAAAAGCGTGACCTGCACACGTTCAAAAGTCGTTGCATATACACGAAAAAAACGTCAAAATCGTAACCTGTCCACGACTTAATAGATTAAAATAACGTAACTATTACACGACCTGGCGTGAGACTGGGTTGGGATACAAGGTAAAAGAAGGTGAATAGCAGACACAGTTAACGCACCAGCTCAAAAGTGAAGGTCTAGAGATCGCTACGACCACGATACAGTAAAGAGGACCATAACCATGATGTATGTAACAGCTGAGTAGATAGGTTAAGTCAAGAGGGAGTTCACAACAGTGGACAATACCCACCCACTGCTCAAGATAGCCAAGATCGAAAGATGAGAAAACCTGCAGCGACCATGAACCCGGACCTACCACCGGATCCCTGCAGCACGTACTGGGATAGCCAGACACAGAGAATTACAGACGCGCCAGGCACAGGAGGCTACAGCGAAGAAGAGTAAGAGTTCCTTGCAACAGCTAACATCACCGGCCGTCGCAAGGTTAGGATCCCCACTAGGAGATATGCAAGTCAGTTCAGGTCAACCAATAATATTTTACGTTGAAAACACCCATAGTTGACCAAAGGTCCGCAAGCTCCAAAGAAATAGAGAAAACACACCCATACACCAAATACAATATAAACACACCAACAGTAGACCATATAATAAAGATATCACAATGGTCCCTAGAAAACAATGAACGCGATATCCCATACAATCCTAACCAGACAGGAAGCCAGTGGTGCGTGGCCCATTAGAAAAGCCAATTATCACCAATACAAACGTAAATATCCAGCAGCGATGATCAGACGTTGTGGAATGTAAATGTAAATGACGCACTTTTCTAGTCTAACGACTACTCAAAGCTCTTTTACGTAGTAAGGAACAGTCACCATTCACGCACTCTGGCCGAGGCTGCCGCACAAGGTGCCACCTGCTCATCAGATAAACATTCATACACGTTTACACTCGGGGTTCAGTGTCTTGCCCAAGGACACTTCGACATGGGACTGCAGGGCCAGGGATCAAACCACCAACCTCCCGATTGGCAGGCAATCACTCTACCACTGAGCCACAGAAGCCTACACAAACACACCACAGCTAAGAAGATATGCATAGTAGCCAATGAGGGGCTGCAAAATGATTAAAACAGTCTAAAAGCAATTACTAGACACCCATGCCCTTATTGTACACCATATGTAGTCCACTGTGGAATACAGAGATTTAACAGCCATCGTAGTGTTGAGTACTACATAATCAGAGGGTCTGCTCAGAACGTGCACAACTCACGAGGCCATTAGCGCCACCCCCATAATGCATCCACAGTGATGTAGGGAGCATGACTTGATGCAGTCAACCCAATTGTGCTCCGCCGAAGACCCCCAAAACAAAACCATCCACCATCTAGTAAATGATAAGCACCGACAGAGACAACGAACAAACGCCACCATAAGCCCAAAGCACGCAACATAAGTATGCAGGCAGCAGAAGCAAATGGTTAACATCATTAAACAAATGTTTAAAACAAAATTTGCCACCACAGTAGGCTAATGCATAGAAACCATTCCACCACTTAGTAAACACCTGATAAAACAAAGCATTGTTAAGATTCAGATTACTTTATAAGTCCCCAAGGGGTAAATTCAGGTTACAGCCGAGAGGCAGTCTAGACCAGCACAGCACGTAAATACACGCCCCACTGAAGTAGACAGTGTAACCACTAGAGCTCAAACGCAACTAGCTGACCGGCCAACGCCGGAAACAACAGAGTTGCGGCTCAAGGTGCACTGTCCCGACCCAAGAAATAAATCTCAAAACTCAAGAACAACGTCACAGAAATAGGAAGAGAGATAAACCACCGCAGTCCCCACGAGTGAAAGAAGGCCGACTGAGCAGTCGAAGGGCATGCTACATAAAAGCATGACCGAAAATAGTAGCAGCAAGCCTACATACCTACTAAGAAGGTAGGTGCCCTGCAGTACGAGCACACTTAACCATAACGTAGTCAAGTAAAACAAAGCCCGCCGACCGATTCAAAACGTAGCAAGTGCCGCAAGCAAACCCCCGAACACAACTGAACCAGACGTTAGACAGTGCCATGGAACATAGTACCTGCAGCCCAACCCGTGCAACCCCGGGCAGCAATACGAAAGAACAACTTAACTGAGTGGGAGACGGTCCAGCGGAGTCAAAACGACCTGGTCCCTCAGCCGAGGAAATCACCGTCCACCGACGGCCACATGACGGCCGGCAAAACCCCAAGCGATGTGCCGGATGAGCCAGAGAGCACGGCGAGTAGCAGCAGATGACCGAGACACGACCCCCCAAACCGCAGGCGCGTGGGAGAACGAGCCGGAACAGCACAAGAACAGGCAAGTCGCCACCGAAGTAGCCCGGTCGAACCACCAGACAGCAAAAACCGCACACGGCCGGGAACAGAGCCAGAAAGAGTCCCACCGCAGAGAGAGACACCAGCAGCCAGCACCACGAGACAAAGTTGGGAACACAAGGAAGCGAACCTCCCAGTCGCACTCGTCTGAAAACACAACTGACAGAAGCAGGAGAGAGAACGGGTTTAAAACAAGGTAGACTGCTGTGATTGGTTAGAACATAAGTGCCAGATTCTAATTGGTATACAGAACCGAAACACCCACTGTCCAGCTGATCAGTTAAAGAGAAGAGAGACAACGTAATAGGAGTCTACCTGACTGAATTTACGCTGAGCTACATTTGTGAAAATAGTGTATAACAATGGCCCAAGACAACTCCCCTGGGGAACTCCACAGCTAACCGCTCCAACATCCGAGTAGCTACCATTAAAAAAGACTAGTTGTTGCCTGTTTGTTAAATAACTCTTCATCCATAACATTGCTGAGAGAACCCATAACATTCAAGTTTTTTCAATAATAAATTATGATCAAGGATATCAAATGCTTTTATAAAATCAAGCATAATAGCACCTACTAGTTTCGTTTGTTCAATATCTCTCAGCCAGTCGTCAGTTATATGAGTTAGAGCGGTAGCTGTTGAGTGTCCCTTTCTACACTCTTGAACAAAATCTTAAGACCAGGGAAACATTGCAAATTTTCGCATTTCGTGCTAGTGGATCATAACCGGGTTGTAAGTACTGCTTCAAAATGCCAAAAGAAGAAACAGGAGCAAGAGACAAAAAAATAGAGTAGACAATTTATTGAAAACTTTATTTAAACTTAAACAGGCTGTTCATCTACTGATCAAAAGTTTAAGACCATAGGCATAAAAAGGTAAAATCAGCTCAAAAATATGGTGGTAGAAAAATCAAGTGGTAGACCCAAAAAAATTCACCTGCACTGAGCCGCAGGATCGGACGGGTTTTCTGTGAAGACACAGGTCGATCCTCTACCCAAAATTAAGGCCCTTACTGGTGCTGACTGTATCCCAATAACCATAAGACGTCATCTGCGAGAGAAGGGCTTCAAGAACAAAAAACGTCTTCAAAGGCCACGTCTCCTCCCACGCCACAAACTTGCCCGTTTGGAATTTGCAAGGGAGCACCAAACATGGGACATTAAAAGGTGGAAGAAAGTTTTATTCTCTGATGAGAAAATGATGATGGCTTTCAACTTTACTGGCATGACAAGGAGATTCCACCAGAGAGGTTTTCTACAGCACAGTGGAGGAGGCTCCATCATGATTTGGGGTGCTTTTTTCTTCAACGGAAAAATGGAGCTTCAGGTTGTCCAAGGGCGTCAAATGGCGACTGGCTATGTGGACATGTTGCAGCGGGCATCCCTCTTGACTGAGGGCCCCCGTCTGTGCCATAATGACTGGGTCTTTCAACAGGACAACGCTGCAATTCACACCGCCTGCATGACGAAGGACTTCTTCCAGGAGAATAGCGTTGCTCTTTTGGACCATCCTGCGTGTTCCCCTGATCTTAATCCCATTGAGAACATTTGGGGATGGATGGCAAGGGAAGTTTACGAAAACAGACGTCAGTTCCAGACCGTGGATGCCCTTCCTGATCCATCTTCACCACATTGAGCAAAGTTCCCAGCATCCTCCTGGGAACAGTTGCATCAAGCATGCCGAAACGAGTGTTTTAAGTGATCAACAAGAACGGTGGGGCTACTCACTACTGAGTCCTTTTTTGACACTTTTAGGTCTGTTGTGGGTTTATTTTTGGGCTATGGTCTTAAACTTTTGATCAGCTGATGAACAGCCTGTTTAAGTTTAAATGAAGTTTTCAATAAATTGCCTACTCTCTATTTTTTGTCTCTTGCTCCTGTTTCTTCTTTTGGTATTTTGAAGCAGTACTTACAACCCGGTTATGATCCACAAGCGCGAAATGCGGAAAAACTTGCAATGTATTCCCCGGTCTTAAGATTTTGTTCAAGAGTGTATAAGCATGCTGACAATCAGTTGTTAAGTCATTCAAAGAAAAATATTCTATAATCTGCTCACATACTATACTCTCCATAATTTTACTCAACACAGGCAATGAATTTATAGGATGACTATTTGACCCTGAGAATGGTAACCTTACATTTTTAGGCAGTGGAATTATTTTAGCAATTTTCCATTCCTGAGGGCATAAGCATTCACTTAAACTTTAGTTTATAACATGACAGATAACGGGGTAAATTAGGTCTGCAACCAATTTAAGAAGTTTACCATCAAGGCCATCCACACCTGGTGGTTTATCTTTACAAGTTTTCAACATATTTTCTACTTTATTAATATTTACTCTAACAAATTTCAAATTACATTAATCTTTGCCTCTCGTGATTTTCTCCTTTATTAATAAGTAAGATATCTCATTCTCTATTTCCGTCATCGTTTTAAATCAATTATTTTATGTATAAAATAATTATTAAGGTGGTTTGCGATCTCTGCTGGTTTGGTGAGGTACTTTCCATGAATCTCCAAAAAAGATGGAGTTTGTTTAGTGCTTTTTCCCATTAAGCTGTTCAATGTATTCATAGTTTTTTACTATTGTTTTCAATATCATTAATCCTGGCTTTATAATATATTTTCTTTTTCTATTTAAATTATAAAATTTCTTAGTTTATGGTAGATTTGCTAGACTGATTGATAAACAGATCTTATTGCTGTTAATTTTGCTAAATCCCGTTCCACCATATATTCCTTTAACTCCTTAACTAACCATGGTGTACTGACGCTTCTAACCGTAAACTTCTTCATTGGAGCATGCTTTTCAACTATAGGCATAAAAATATCAACAAACTTTTTCAGTGCTTCATCAGGAATTGTTTTCAGTAATACATCTGACCAACATACCTCTTTTACATAATTTCTAAATCTGTCCTGATCAAACATCACGCTTCCTCCTCCATGTTTGACAGTTGATGTCACACACTGAGGAACCATCCTTTTGCCTACTCAACAGCATACAAAAATCCTACGTGATGAACCGAAGATTTCAAATTTTGATTAATCAGTCTATAGCACCTTCTTCCAGTCTTCAGTTGACGATGTTTCTTGGCCCAGGCAAGCCTCATTTTCTTATTCTTACATCTTAGCAATGGCTGTTTTGCTGCAACTGGACCTATCAAACCTGCAGCTCAAAGTCAACTCTTTACAGTTGAAACTGAGACTTGCTTATTACGACCATTATTAAGCTGTGCTTGAAGCTGTTCTGTGAGCCGCCTATCACGCAAGCTGTTGACTCTCAGAAACTTGTCTTCTGATTCTGTTGTGGCTTTGGGTCTGCCAGACCTCTTCCTGTCAGAGATTCCCCCAGTTTCTAAGTGCCTTTTGATGGTGAAGAATACTGTACTCACTGACACCTTGACTTTCTTTGCAATTTCTCTGTAGGAAAGATCAACATTCTTAAGTGTTATGATGGTCTCTCTTCCATTGTTAATTGCCTTTTTCCCACCATTTTTATAGCAACACACTACTTTCTGCAGTACAATACTGTTCAAATAATGCTCACGAGGGTACGGTACCACAGTGTCTTCCAACAATACTTTTTATACAAACAGAGGGGGTTGTAAGTAATCCAGACATGTTGGAACACCTGTGGGAATTGGTAGCACCAACTTTCAAAGCTTGATCAACCTCCATTGCTGCAGAACAGCTTTACATTGTTAACCCATTTCTTGTTCCCTGAAAAAGGCCTTTTTGTAAAATATTGAAATGTACATTATTTTTCAGTTTTGGGTAACCTTACTTTTTTTTAACTTCCGGCAGTTCACCACTTACCTTTGTACCATTTCAAGCTATTCATTGGACTTGAACTGCTAAAATTTCAATAAAAATCTATACAAAAAATTGGGGTGTTCTAAAACTTTTTGACCGGTATTGTCTATATATATATATATATATATATATATATATATATATATATATATATAAAATCACAAAGTGTGATATAGATAGTGATGATGTAATTACAGGCAATTTATAATAGAATAACACAAAATCACTCAGATTCTAATATTTGCAATTTATTGTATCTACAAAAAAACTTCTTAGATGCAACAAATAACTAAAGTCAACTTTCCAAGTATATGATTTAACACTATATACTGTGTAATAGAAATGCCTACATTGGTATTTTTGTTTCTTGGAGTGTCTTCAAATGCCTCATATCACTAATATCAGTACAACCTAAGCTAAACATTTCTGGAAGTCAATAAACTATAATAATTAAGAAAAGTATTGACATTGTGTCATGAATACAAAAGAAATACAAATAACACACAAAAATATTGATCCTAAAGATTTCTAAATGTAGAAAAATGAACACAGTCTTTCTTTGTCTTTCTTATAAAGGTGTTTTGTTACTTTCATCTGCGATAGAATGGTTTATTTTCAGAAATTGGATAATTTATGTAAAAAGTCAACAGATTGGTAAAGTAGATTATTTCTGCCTTAAACCTACTTATTTCTTCTGGTCTGGAGAGAACCACGCTTCTGTCTAAACATCATGTCCTCTAGGCACAAAAGGATTCTGACAGCATGCTTCAATACCTGGGTGCAGTGTTGGACATGTTGTGTCAGGCCTAGGGTTGAGATTCTGCACCAGGGCCCAGAGGGCTTCCCCCTGAAGCCATGGGCTGGCAGTTCCCTCACAAACATACTCCTGCCAGTATCAGAAAACCAATTTAAGTTTTCTTAGAGTCTGATATGATATGAGATTGCAAACTTTACAATGTTGTGATGGGGCTTTAGGTAGGTAGGGGGGGGGGGGGAATCACAAGAGGTATATTGCAATTTATTACCTTTTTCCAACATCAAATTATGTGCCCAAAGAAAATCTTTGTAAATATCTGTTTTCTTTAAAAAGGTAAATTTTTCTTTTTGTTCATCTCAGTTCACTTTTATTTGTGCAATATGGGATTTTAAGCCTGACCATGTCATAAATGAATGATCAAATCTCACAAGAGTTAAATTTTCATGTGTAATTTATATATTAAAAGATCCGTGTATGGCTACAGTATTGCCACAGAAAATATCGTGATACTATGGTGTATGAATATTTTCACCCACCCCTAGCATTAACAATAATTATAAAAAAAATGTATATCACTCCCTCCGGGAAATAAACAACACCATGGTTCTGGTTACTTATGGTTTTATTGCACTTGTCATGCTTTTCACCGCCATCACATCCACTGTCATTGGCAAGCCACCGTCAAACTACATTATGACAATGTTAAGATAAAATGCGTTCACATACACTATAAAGAGGTACATACAAATACACTCGCGAAATATAAACGTAATACACATACCTCGCTGGCTGCATATAACCAAGAGGGAATGAGTTCACTTGAAAATACCCTGCTCAAAAAACAAAAATGAAAAACATCTTTACTTCTTCGCTCAAAACACGAGTAACTCTTGTCATCCACACATGGAGAATAATTTCTCAACCCATGTGTGTTTCTCCTGTTGCACCTTAAAGTGTCCGTTTGTAACAGTAATTAACAGTGACACTCAATATTCATGAATAAATTAAATGTAACAAAAACATTCAATAAACGTTAAATAATAACAGAAATAATATGTATGGCAGTTAGGATTAATAGAGCGATTTTCAAGTTACTCAAAGACACTTTAAAACAAAGCACATTAAAAGCAAGTGAAACAATAAAACCAGCAAATAACAGCAGGTGGAGTGTAATATTATTAGAGAGTGAAAGCTAATCTAAAGAGGTTTTGATGAAGTGATATGAATGTGTCCACGTCAGTACAGTTACAAATGGATGTGTGTTTCAGAGGGAGGGGGGTGCGGTGGTGAAAAGTTAGCCAATCACTTGCAAAGACACCTGCCCATTTCTCCACCGGTTCTTACAACACAACTGAATTTCTCACAGATTGCCATTATTTGTAGTTTCTACATCATCATACTACAAATTCCAGCAACCAGCAATATGCTTTTAAACATCAGTTTACATTTTACCAAAGACGAGACTTTTACATAGGCTACGTATTTTAGACATTTGCAGTCCATACATTAAAGGGTTGAAGATCGGTTGGCATGTCAGGAAGTATAATGACATGAAAATATGCAACATCATGGGTACACTGCTCATATCAAACCTGCTCTGTACTATTTCAAAGAAACCCCCAAAAGAAAAGTTCAGCAAGGAAGCGAGGTGAGGTGCGCAGGTACTGACAGCTTTCTGTCTGGTCTGTTTAGAACCAGAATAACACACTTTAAAGATCTTCATATATGTGTAAAGGATTAAAATGAGAGGACCAAAGATTACAAGACAAGTGTTAATGAGTCCATAAATGTTGTTCACTGTGGTGGCACTGCAGGCCAGTTTGACAACATAATAGTTGTTACAGTATACTTTGTTAATGATGTTCCCACACAGCTGTAAAGAGGAACTTAAAAATATTGGGACAGCAGTTGCAATAAATGGAAATAACCATGTTAGAGCAATAAGCATGGTAACCTTGTTAGATGTCATACGTGGGTTATATTGCAGAGGATAACAGATAGCAAGATATCTGTCATAAGACATTACGGATAAATTAATGAATTGTATACTTGCATAAGTATATAAACAGAAAATCTGCAGGAAACAGAAGGGTGCATAAATAGTGTGAATGTCAGAGAGGATCTGAACCAGAAGGAATGGAAACAACCCTGTACTACCATACAGTTCATTTACAAACAGGCTGCACAGAAAAAGGTACATAGGTTCATGTAAGCTTCTGTTCACACAGATAACCACAATCAGCAAAAGATTGGCACAAATTATTAAAGCATAAAAACACATAATGATCAAAAAAAGTAAGTATTTAAAGAGCCCAATATTAAAGTATGCTCCAAAAGTGAAATATGAAACCTGTGTAGAGTTTATCATGATCATCCGTTTGGTACACAACACAACCTTTCAAGTTTGCACAGGATGAACAGTTGACAATTTTACATTTTGTAGGAGACTTGCAGAAATCAAACTAGTTTAAATGTCACATTTATGCTCATTCTAGACTCACTGCATTAACACAAAGCAGTATTCAGCCTGCAAGAAATAAAGACATAAATTCTTTCAAAAACACAGATTCTCCAAACTTACCATTTCCCCTATTTAAAGTCAATGTAATGTTAAGGTTAGAAATGACAGAACACAGGTAATCCCATTGCATGAATCCTTACTTTCATCCGCTGTCTAGTTGCAGTCATGCTGTGTCTACTTTGCAGCTGAACTGCACAGAAACTCTGTGTCTGCGTCTTTTAAATCTTATCAAGTCAGAGGGTGTGAACATCAGCAGTCAGTCAGGCCTCATTACGACGGGACACATCTAACTGACGTCTGAACATCTACTCTTGGCATATTAAAAACAACATAGGTCAAACAAAAAAACAAAATAAGCATGATAGGGTGCCCGAATATCTCAGTTGGTAGAGAGGTTGCCCATATATAGATGTTTGCTCCTCAACGCAGAGGGCTCCGCAGAGGACTCCGAGCTGTGGCCATTTGCTGCATGTCATCCCCCCCCTCTCTCTCCCCTTTCATTTATTCAGCTGTCCTGTCAATAAAGGCCTAAAAAATGGCCAAAAAATAATCTTAACAAAAAAAAAAATAAGCATGATAACATGAATTGATTATTTCTTTACGATTACATATGGCTGTAGTTATTAATTAATTAGTTAATTAATCAACAAAAAATGTATCGGAAACTATTTGTCTAATTACTTGTCAATAGGCCTAATTTATATGTAGAAACTTTTATACAAAAGGCTGAAATATAGTGTGATTCTCAAACAATGACAAATACACGTAAAAAGGACAGATGAAGAAATAGGACCATTAAAACCGAGACTGTCCTCCACCAGGGGCGTAGCACCAGACCCTGGGCCCTATGCATAGGCAGTCCTGATGGGCCCCCATGTTCCTCAACATATTGCTAATTATAGACATTATAGCCTATTAATTTAAAATTAAACATGTTTTAAATTAGGCTATTACAATGGTGTGTTATATGCAAACAGCATTGCTAGTGTAGTTTATTTATTTAGCCTTTACCTCAGATTACATGTATAACCAAATTATCATTTGAAAGTGTATGTTCTGCTCTTTATATGGGTTGTCTCAGTTTGTTTTTAGCACTAACAGTCACGGAGATATTCAATCAGTTTAGCACCATGGATTTCATTTTTTAGTTTGTGCTCACCTTTCTTTGAAAGAAGTGAGTTACCAATTGTTTCCCCTCATTTAGTTTTCTCTCCTTCTGTCTTTCCTTTCTTTCTAGCATGATTTGACTTTCTTTGAGAAAGACATTTCTACAGCAGAAGTTTGCGCTCCACCAGACGCTCAAGCGTGCAGATGGACTAAACCATTTGGCACATTAGCAGGGGTGGGTGAGACCTTAGTCTTTTTCTGCATACAAAATGTAGTTAGTCAATCAACCAAGTTATTCAGCCAATACTCTAACTTTACATTTAATCTGACATGCATTGGGAAATTTAATTAGGAAATGAAAATATCCAGGTGAAATAAAAATATATTACAGACTTTTCAAGGGCCCTCTCTCCCCTTGTGCCCAGGTAATCAGTATCGGTTTTGCCCCCAGTCCGACGCCCCTGTCCTCCACAAGCAGTTTTTACGACCCATATTTACGTTTATTGGTAGGCAGCGCCACCCTCTAGTGTCATTATAGTTATGGTGAGAGCAAAGCAGGAACTAATGTAACTCGGTATTAAAGGCCCTGACACACCGAGTCGGCCATCGTGCACTGTCGCCACGCGCCACTAACAGCCAATTCATCTGATTGGCTGTTCAGCTTGAAAACAGTATTGAGGAAAGCAAACACAGAAGGTTCTTGTCTGATGAATCCAATACACATAAGACCAAACATGACGTTCAAATGTTCTTTCTAAAATAACACTCAGGTTTGAACGATTGAATTAACTATTTTTCCACATTATGTCCATAATATGGACGTAAGAGATATACATAACTACTTGTGTTGGTATATTTATTTCAACAATAACATGAATTTTTAAATATCTACACATTACAAAATCTCTGCACTGTCTTCACCGCTAATTACCATTGTAGTATGAAGGCATGTTTGGTGGATGGATTAGCAAGCTAACGTTAGCTAACTAGCCAGCAGCCGGCCATTAGGGTTTGGTCCCTCCACTCCTCTCCCACTGTAGGGAAAATTCTTTGCCGAGAGAACGCTGTTTGTTGTAGATATCGTAGCAATGTTTGTATCCGGTTTCCATTTTTGAATGACGAATAGATTATCGCTACTTGCTGTTATGGAGAGTTATTTTCTTGCATGCAAGCACGGAATGTACCTACTGTAATCCCTGCGGTATGTTCCATTGCTAATTTAACACAAAGGCCACGTTGACCGATGGGAGCCACGATTTCCTGGCCGTCAGCGTTGTGTGTCAGGGCCTTTAGACCTTACATGCCTAGAAGTAATGCCAATGCATAACTGCGTTAAAACTGCATTATATTTAATTTCCAGCAGGGGGCGAGTCCATTGGCTATAAAGAGAAATCTGTTTCTATAGAGGTCTATAAGAAAATGAGCCTACTCACTTGATTTACTAGCCTACCTCAGTAAATGTTTTTATACTGAGTTCATGGTCTCAATCGCTAGCGTTGTTTTTCTTTCTTTAAACCAATTGAAATTGTCTTGGGCAGCGTTAAGCTCCGGACACTGTAGCGATGGCTCTTCGAAATATTCTCGGGAAGTGATAAGTGGGCGATCAGTGTTGAGCTCTATTCAGGCTTAGCACAAAAAACAAGTGTGGTCATTTCCCATTGGGCTGATGACCCACAAACATGGGCATAAATGTTTGGTTTGTGGCTCCCCAAATGGCAGGCAAGGGCAGAGGCCTTTGCATTTTGAGCTGGAGCTAAGGACGTGTTGAAAATATCAACTAAATATACAATAGTTGGGCTCACCTGTATGCACAGGGCCGTATCTGGAACCAAACACCTAGATAGGGCCTTGAGTCACACAGGGTCAGAGATGCCTGGCAAGTGCAGGTATTCTCTCATGGACCTGGATGACAGCCGCGGTGTTGGATTTTTCCGCAGAAAAATGCACGGCACTGAAAGGAAAGTGAATGCAACTGAGTTGCTTTGCTGTAGACCTCTGTGTAAGTCACATTGTGCATAAGGAACATTGTATTCGAGCATAGGACAATTCATAATGAGATCATATTTCTCCTGTATTAGCTTCACTGCATTGGCTTCCTGTAAAATCCAGGATTGAATTTAAAATCCTTCTCCTGACCTACAAAGCTCTAAATGGTCAAGCGCCATCATATCTTGAAGATATCATAGTACCTTATTGTCCCACTAGAGCACTGTGCTCCCAGAATGCAGAGTTACCAGTGATTCCAAAATGTCTCTAACAGTAGAATGGGAGCCAAAGCCTTCAGCTGTCAGTCTCCTCTCCTGTGGAGCCAGATCCCAGTCTGGGTTCGGAAGGCAGACACCGTCACCACATTTAAGAGTAAACTTAAAATTCTCCTATTTGATAAAGGTTATAATTAGGGAGTGAGGAGTTGCAGCGTTCGCCTAGACCGACGGGGGAGGGTGTATAGCTCCAGACAGAGCACCCCTTCTCTTCTCTGCTTCTCTTCATAGTCATCAGATTCATCTACCAACCCTTATAGAACTGGCACAGGTTTGCCTTGTACCAGCTCTTAATTATGCTGTTATAGTTTTAGACTGCCGAGGGACTTTCTTCCTTTGACACACTGAGCTCCTCTCTCTTTCCATCTGTGTGCATCCATGTCCCCTAAATGCGTGCTCCGGGAAGCTTATTCCCCTGAGTTCACCCAGCAGTTTTCCTTGGATAAGGGTTGCACCTAAATCATGGTTGCAGCTGTAGCCGTGGTCCTTCTCCGTGCCCTGCTATGCCCTGCTACACCCTGCTACGCTCTGCAGTGCCCTGCTAATCCCTGCTACGTCCTGCTACGCCCTGATACATCCTGCTATGCCCTGCAGTGTCCTGCTACACCATGAACTACTACAGCTACTATTTCAATCAGGAGAGACTTCCATCCAAATATGAACATGTTTATTGTACAGACAATATGAAATGTGCAAAGTCTCTGGAGATTAGACTCCATTAAATCCATATGTTATAAAAGGGGTAGTGAACCCAAACATCCCCCGATGTAGTCCAGACACTGGTGGTGGTGATGAAGGTGCCCAGGAACCAATCGATGTGTGAACATCCCCGGAGTACGTGGGTGAGACAATGGTGGTTGAAGGGGAGGAAACGGGACGCACTTGATTCTGAAACGACAACTGACAACCGTAGAGGAGAGAAGATTAAAAACAGGATGTCATGCTATGTTTGGCTTGTGATACATGGCTGAATCTGATTGGTTTAACTAACAATGAAACAGCTGAATCCGATTGACTGCTGACAAGTGAATGCCATGGAACAGCTGATCAATTAGGAGTGATGAAAAAAGAAATATGAAGTCTTCCTGAAAGAACTTACGCTGATCTTCATTTCTAGTCATAGTTCCATTATCGTTATTGTGACTATTATTGCCACTGTTCATCACACCCCCAACCGGCACCGTCACACACCGCCTACCAAGATTTGATACTATGAATGAAATTGAACTGATAGGGTAGTTGGTACATGAACATTTTATTGCCAAAGATCAATGTCAGACTCTAGAAATCCTATCATAAAATCAGTGACCCGGTAAATCTAAATGTGTAGCAAGGGGTGAACTGGAAAAGACATTAACAGAATGACAAAATACTATTATTTATTCCAAAACAAAAGGAACGCTACATTCTCTGGTCTCATTGAGAAATGCATGGTCGCTACACGTGAGCTTGCTCTTTTTTGTTTGGAATTTACATAGAACGTCAACAGAAGTGACCATGCAGGAACTCATAATGCACCTTTAATGTTGAACCATATTGAACGCTGAGGGCTGTAACTAAACGTTGGTATTTGACGCCCTGGGAAGGTGAACTGCCTGCAATCAACCTTTACAAGTGTTGGGCCAAGTAAATCCTTACAGTCAACAGTGAATCTTGCTAAATAATATTTTTAATGTTAATGCAGTCTTGTACAACAGTGACAAAAAGATGATGTGATTAAATCTTTTTGAGAATGTTTTATTTGTTTCATCATGTTTTCAAAGTTATTTTAGCAGTTATGAAATCAAGTACAATTTTAAAAAATATGTAAAAAAATACCACTGAATCCTTTTTTTATGGGCTTGACTTTTGCCATATTGATAATCACATTACTGGCTTTTTATTTTAGTACTCCACATTGCATAATTATCTAGTAATAGTACAACCCAGTCACATGGCAGTTTGTGAAATGTTTAATTATTGATTTGTGTACACGGAAACATTTATGTTGTTTCTTTCGTGATGTTCAGCCCGTTTTTTAAACTAATGTATTTCAATGGGAAGCATCTTTCGTGATCACAGCACAATTCTTTCTGCTATTTGGGCTGCAGCAGAGAAGCTGTTTACAGCTTTGCTATTATTGGTATTTTTAGCCCTATAACTGCTGTTTTAATCAACATTTATTCACCAGATCTTATCATGGTTTATATGTATTTCTTTTAATGTTATTATTTCATGCAAAATGAAATTGTTAAGCAGACAAACTGATGAAAAATAAATGTCAAATGCAAAAAAGATACATGTGCAATTGATAGAATAATAGACCAATACTTGCCGTCCGTGTATTGCTACAGTATTGCCACAGTAAATATTGTGAAACTATGGTGTATAAATATTTCCCCCTACCTCTATCATTAACATATAGTGGTTTTCAAGTTCCTTTAAGACAATTTACAACAAAGTACACACATTATTTCTAGTTTCTACATCATCAGAATCAGAATCAGAATCAGAAAGGGTTTTATTGCCAAGTACGTTTTTTGACACATACAAGGAATTTGTTTTGGTGTTGTTGGTGCACATCACACATTCTCTAAATGTAATATTAAACAATATAAGTATAGGTATAAACAATAAGTATATGTACACAGTATGTATTAAATTAAAAATAAAGAAGAAATAAAATAAAATAGATAAATAAAGAGCAAAGAGCATTAGCGCAGAGAGAACAGTGGCATGAAGAGCCAGGTGGAGAGTCAGGGTGGTTTCCGGGCCTTGTTAATAAGGTTAGTGGCGGAGGGGAAAAAGCTGTTCATGTGGCGTGAGGTTTTGGTCCTGATGGACCTCAGCCTCCTGCCAGATGGGAGTGGCTCAAAGAGTTTGTGTCCGGGGGTGGGAGGGGTCAGCCACAATCTTTCCAGCACGCTTCAGTGTCCTGGTGGCGTAAAGGTCCTGGAGCGGCGGCAGATTGCAGCCAATCACCTTCTCAGCTGACCGAATGACACGCTGCAGTCTGCCCTTGGCAGTGGCAGTGGCAGCAGCGTACCAGATGGTGATGGAGGATGTGAGGATGGACTCAATGATGGCTGTGTAGAAGTGCACCATCATTGTCTTTGGCAGGTTGAATTTCTTCAGCTGCCGCAGGAAGTACATCCTCTGTTGTGCTTTGACGAGGGAGCTGATGTTCAGCTCCCACTTGAGGTCCTGGGAGATTGTAGTTCCCAGGAAGCGGAAAGACTCCACAATGTCAATTGTGGAGCCACAGAGGGTGATGGGGGCAGGTGGGGCTGGGTTCTTCCTGAAGTCCACAACCATCTCCACTGTCTTTAGAGCGTTGGGATCTAAATTGTTTTGGTTGCACCACTTCACCAGGTGGTCAGCCTCCGACCTGTAGGCGGACTCGTCTCCATCAGAGATGAGTCCGATGAGGGAGGTGTCGTCCGCGAACTTCAGAAGCTTGACGGACTGATGACTGGAGGTGCAGTTGTTGGTGTAGAGGGAGAAGAGCAGAGGCGAAAGAACACAGCCCTGAGGGGATCCAGTGCTGATGGTCTGTGAGTTGGAGACGTGTTTCCCCAGCTTCACATGCTGCTTCCTGTCAGACAGAAAGTCAGTGATCCACCTGCAGGTGGAGTCAGGCACACCAAGCTGGGAGAGCTTCTCCTGGAGCAGAGCCGGGATGATGGTGTTGAAGGCAGAGCTTAAGTCCAAAAAACAGGATCCTGGCGTAGGTTCCTGCAGAGTCCAGGTGCCGGAGGATGTAGTGGAGGGCCAGGTTGACTGCATCATCTACAGACCTATTGGCTCTGTAGGCAAACTGCAGGGGGGGTCCAGGAGGGTGTCGGTGATGGCTTTGAGGTGTGAAAGCACAAGGCGCTCAAAGGACTTCATAACCACAGAGGTCAGGGCGACGGGTCTGAAGTCATTAAGTCCTGTGGTCCTTGGCTTCTTGGGGACAGGGATGATGGTTGAGGTCTTGAAGCAGGCTGGCACATGACATGTCTCAAGTGAGGTGTTAAAAATGTCTGTGAACACTGGAGACAGCTGGTCAGCACAGTGCTTCAAGCTTGATGGGGAGACAGCATCTGGTCCAGCAGCTTTCCTGGGATTCTGTCTCCTAAAGAGTCTGTTGACATCCCTCTCGTGGATGGAGAGAGTCGTCACTGAGGTGGGTAGGGGGGTGGAGGTGGAGACCTTTAAGGAGGGCTTTGGTGGGGGGGGGGCCCAAGGTCCTGCTGAGGTGGGTGAGGTGGAGGTGATGCACAGTGGCTGTAGCTGTAGGGAGGTGTCGTGGGGGGATGGTGTCAGGACTGACCTTTTGTCTTTCAAATCGACAGTAGAACTCGTTCAGGTCGTTGGCTAGGTGTCGGTCATCGAAGGAGTGGGGGGGTTTTAGGCTTGTAGTTGGTGATCTGCCTAAGTCCTTTCCAGACAGTTGCAGAGTCATTAGCTGAGAACTGGTTTTGGAGTTTCTCAGAGTATCGTCGTTTAGCCTCCTTCACCGCCTTGCTAAACTTGTACTTTGACTCTTTAAATCTGTCTTTGTCCCCACTCTTGAACGAGTCTTCCTTAGCCAGCCTTAACCTTCTGAGTTTGGCTGTGAACCAGGGTTTGTCATTGTTGTAACTCACCCTGGTGCATGATGGAACACAGCAGTCCTCACAGAAGCTGATGTATGACGTCACAGCCTCTGTGTACTCATCCAGACTGTTGGTAGCAGTCCTGAACACATCCCAGTCAGTAGAATCCAAACACGACTGGAGATCCTCCACAGCCTCACTGGTCCACTTCCTTGATGTCCTCACAACAGGTTTGCAGAGCTTTAGTTTCTGCCTGTAGGTGGGGATCAGGTGGACCATGACGTGGTCAGAGTGTCCCAGTGCAGCACGGGGGGACGGCGTGATAAGAATCCCTGACTGTGGTGTAACAGTGATCCAGAATGTTCTCCTCTCTGGTCGGGCATTTAATATGCTGTCTATATTTAGGGAGTTCGTGAGTGAGGTTCCCTTTATTAAAGTCACCAAGGACAATAACTAGGGACTCCGGGTTGGTCCGCTCCACGCACAGAATCTGGTCGGCAAGCATGCGCTGCGCGTCTTGCACGTTGGCCTGCGGTGAGATGTAAACACCGACCAGGATGAATGACGCGAACTCACGGGGTGAATAAAAAGGCTTACAGTTTATAATGAAATATTCCAGGTTAGGAGAACAATGCTGCTGGATCACTGTCACGTCGTTGCACCAACCGCTATTGATGTAGAAACCGATTCCTCCACCTTTAGTTTTGCCGGAGAGGTCCGTGTCTCTGTCCGCTCTGTAGAGTTGGAAGCCTGCCAGCTGCAGCGCAGAGTCCGGTATTAATCCACAGAGCCACGTCTCCGTGAAGCACAAAACCGCAGATGAGAAAAAGTCCCTGTTTCTGACCAACAGCAGTTGTAGTTCCTCCAGTTTGTTGGGCAGTGAGCGCACGTTAGAGAGGAATATTCCCGGTAACGGTGTGCGTAATCCTCGCTGGCGGAGACGCACAAGCACACCGGCCCGTTTCCCTCTCCTCCGGCGTTTCGCTGCATGAGCAAAGGTGAGCGCACCTTTGACCAGAATGTCCAAAATTTCCAGTGAAGGGAGAAGAAAAGTGGGAAATAAGTCCGATGGTATTGTTCCCCTGAAGTTCACGAGCTCTTCACTGGTGAATGAGATACGGGTACCATCGCAAGAAACATAGTTAAAACACAAAACAAAACATCATTTTCCTATACAAAATTATTCACGGGTTCAGCAAGCAGCAAGATATTCTTTGACATCAGTTTACATTTTACCAAAGACAAGACTTTTACATAAGCTACGTATTTTAGACATTTGCAGTCCATACATTAAGGGTTGAAGATCGGTTGGCAGGTCAGGAAGTATAATGACATGAAAATATGCAACATCATGGGTACGCTGCTCATATCAAACCTGCTCTGTACTATTTCAAAGAAACCCCCAAAAGAAAAGTTCAGCAGGGAAGCGAGGTGAGGTGCTCAGGTACTGACAACTTTCTGTCTGGTCTGTTTAGAACCAGAATAACACACTTTAAAGATCTCCATATAAGTGTAAAGGATTAAAATGAGAGGACCAAAGATTACAAGACAAGTGTTAATGAGTCCATAAATGTTGTTCACTGTGGTGTCAGAGCAGGCCAGTTTGACAACATAATAGTTGTTACAGTAAACTTTGTTAATGATATTCCCACACAGCTGTAAAGAGGAACTTAAAAATAGTTAATTATTTAATATTATTAATAATTATAATGTTAGAACAATAAGCATGGCAACCTTGTTAGATGTCATACGTGTGTTATATTGCAGAGGATAACAGATAGCAAGATACCTGTCATAAGACATTACGGATAAATTAATGAATTGTATACTTGCATAAGTATACAAACAGAAAATCTGCAGGAAACAGAAGGGAGCATAAACAGTGTGAATGTCAGAGAGGATCTGAACCAGAAGGAATGGAAACAACCCTGTACTACCATACAGTTCATTTACAAACAGGCTGCACAGAAAAAGGTACATAGGTTCATGTAAGCTTCTGTTCATACAGATAACCACAATCAGCAAAAGATTGGCACAAAGTATTAAAGCATAAAAACACATAATGATCAAAAAAAGAAAGTATTTAAAGAGCCCTTTCAAGTTTGCACAGGATGAACAGTTGACAATGTTACATTTTGTAGGAGGTTAGCAGAAATCAAATTAATTTAAATGTCACATTTATGCTTATTCTGGACTCACTGTATTAACACCCAAGCAGTATTCAGCTTTCAAACAGTAAAGACATCAATTCTTACAATAACACAGACTCTTCAAACTTACCATTTACCTTATTTAAAGTCAATATAATGTTTAGGTTACAAATGACAGATCCGTCAGTTTATGACATTGCGTGAATCATCTTACATTCATCTGACACACTTTACTTGAAGTTTTCTACATAAGAGTGACTCACTCTTACTCACGCATAGCAAGAGTTTGAAGTAACTTTCCTAACTTTTCTGGTTATATATTGATACCATAACTTGGAAGTAATGTGTTGCATTTCTTTTCCCCCAAAAATCAAGCTTACCTACAACCATATCTTGTTCATTCTCCTGTACCATGGCTGCTGTCTCCAAGTCCCCCTCTGTCTCACTCTCTGTATCCAGTTTACCCTCAATGTCTTCTACCTTGGCTAACCCTGGATCATATTTTTCCTCGATTACCTCAATTTGTGTGAGACCTGAATCAGTTTTGTCCTCTTTTGCACTCCAATATGGAGAACAGCGACCTTTCCAATGAGCTGGCAGATACGTAAGTACTTCCTCCCAGCATAACCATCTAAGATGATTAGTAGCCGGAACTAAAATATCTCCCTCTATATAAGTTATTCTTGGACACATCAATGTGGAACTGTTTGTGCATCTTCCTTCCTCGTCGGAAATGCTTCAGGCCATTTAGAAAATCTATCTACAATGACTAGAAGATATAAATATCCTTTGAATCTTTTCATATGTGTATAATCAATTTGCAAATATTGAAATGGACCTTTAGGTGGAACTAAATGTTCATGTTTTGGAGCTCTGAGATCCGGATTACACCTAGCACATATAAGACATCTTCTTACAAATTCCCTTGCATAGTTTTCCAACCCTACTGCAAAGAAAATCTTTGAAATATACTTGATAATTCCCTCTGTGCCTATATGAGTACTTCCATGAACAAATTTTAACACTGCGTCAAATGAAACTTTTGGCAATGCAATTCTGCCATCCACAGATTTCCATAAACCTTCCTCATTTTGAATGCATCCTTTCTGCTTCCATCCTTTAATCTCAGTGTCTAATGCTTGTTTCTGAAATTCCAATAAATCAGTTTTAGTAAAGGGTGGATCTGTGACTTGTGTATATGTTCCTATCTCTTTTAGCCAGGGTGGAAACACTGAATCCCCCACAGCTTTCTTTGCGCACTCATCAGCAAAATTATTACCCATTGCAACCCTTGATCCATCCCTTGCATGACCCTGACATTTGACAATAGCTATCTCTAGGGGTAACATCATTGCAGCTAACAATTCCTTGATCAAGTCAGCATGCTGTATCGGTTTACCTCCTGTAGTAACAAATCCCCTATTTTCCCATATCTTACTAAAATCATGAGCGGCTGAAAATGCATATTTACTATCGGTATATATTGTAACCCGTTTATTCTCAGCCAACACACAAGCTCGTGTTAAAGCAATCAACTCTGAAGCCTGTGCTGACCGTACAGGTAATCTAAAAGCTTCAAGACATTTACCCTCATCATTGACTACCGCATAAGCCGAAAAAATAGTGTTATCTTGTGGTCGTACTGAGGAGCCATCACAGTAAAGAATCATATCATTCTGTTCTAAAGGTGTTTGTTGTAAATCAGATCGAATACTAGATGTGGAATTGATTAATTCCATACAGTCGTGTTCAGTTTGTTCCTCTTCCTCACTTTCACTGTGTAACAACGTTCTCAAATGCACTGCGGGATTAGTGTGAGCTGTTGTGGAAATCGTAAGATTCTGTGTACCTGTCAAAATATGTTCATAATTCGAACGTCTTTGGTTCGACATATGTTGCGTCGTAATATTTTTTACAATTACATTTACCGCATGTGTGGTGTGTAAAATCATCGGATATCCTAGTACTATAACTTGGGCCTTTTCGACCATCATTGCCGCTGCCGCCACTGCCCTTAAGCACACCACCATGCCTTTAACAATTAAAGGCAAAGCTTTAGAGTAGTAACCTACTGGTCTTAACTTATCACCATGTTTCTGAGCCAATACAGCCGTTGCAACATTTCCATCCTCTGCCACGTACAAATGAAAAGTCAGTTTATAACATGGTAAACCCAATGCTGGCGCAGAGCATAGCAAAAACTTCACATGTCTGAATGCATGTTTCATGTCCTCTGTCCACCGGATGTTGTCCGGTTTGTCCTTCAGTGTAGCTGCCCGTAGCATAGCATCCCACTTTGCATATTCAGGGAGCCATCGACGACAATAGTTAACAAGTCCCAGAAAAGACAACATCTCCTTCTGTGTTTTTGGCTTCATCATGTCCTTTATGATCTTAACTCTGTTAGGTGACAGACATCTGCACCCATCATGCAGCACATAGCCCAAGTAGTTCACGGCCTGTTGGCAGAACTGAAGCTTTGCAAGTGACGCCCGGTGCCCTCCTTCAGCCAGGTACGTCAACAAAGCAATTGAATCTATTTCACATTGTTCTTTTGTGGTTGAGGACAGAAGAATGTCATCCACGTACTGTCTGATTGTTGAATTGTTTGGTACAATTAATTTAGAAAGGTGCTTCTGAACAGCTGCGGCATAGACTGTTGGCGAATCAACAAAACCCATCGTCAAACGTGTAAATTTATACTGTCTATTGCAATACGTAAAGGCAAAAAGATCCTGCGTGTTTTCATGAACTGGTATCGAATAATAAGCAGAACACAAATCAACTACGGTGTAGAATCTAGAATCAGCGGGTATTGCTACTAATACAGCATTTACATCGGGTACCACTGGGGCGAGGGGAAATACGGCATCATTAATTTTACGCAAATCTTGAGTAAATCTGTATTTCTTTGTTCCTGGTTTTAAAATGGGATTAATGGGTGTATTGTTTTGTGACTGACATGGTACGATTACACCCTGTTGCAACAGACTCACTGGTCGTATTCCCTCCTCTTTCTCCTTAGATAATGGATATTGTTTGACAAAAACTGGATATGAAGCATAATTAATGTTGGCTTGATACGGTTCTATATCCAATAACCCAACATGATTTGCATGCTGTGCCCACAGGCATGAAGGTACTTTAGACAAAATGGACTTATCACCCAGGAAAACCTCAGTTCCCTCTTGAATCTGTTGTTGAGGCACAACAATATCTCGTAATGATTTGACAAAAAAATGTGAGGCATCATCGTACGACCAGACACCATAATTGATATTTTTCTCTTCGTCTTGTGGTACTTTGTCTAAAAAGTGATAACATGTTTTCAAGATTACATCAATGTGTGTGTTTTCCTCTTGTACGGCACAGATAAAGGGTTCAATATTCCCTGCCATATCTTTCCATAGTAATATCAATCCTTCCTTACATACAAACAAAATATGTGGCTTTTCCTGTAAGTCCTCTGTATTTATACTCCTATCTGAAAATGGTTTATCCACTGGTCTCATAGTTAATATCCTAGAAGCTACAGATGCGTTACATGACGCTAGTTCTTTTATTCCCTCAACTGTAAACATTTTCTCGACAAACTCCAGATTAATCACAACAGATACTGTTTTACGCCACCCAGAAACTATTTTAGAAATCATCTGATACATTTGGTTTGACGGTATATGCAATTCTACCCCTGTTGGAGAGCATTTCACCGTCGCTTTAACTTTAGATAACAAATCTCTCCCTAAAAGATTAGCTGGAGAATTTTGACTTAACACAAATTTATGTGAAAAAATACTTCCACCTATCTCAATTTGCAACAATTCTGATAAGGGTTCATTAAGTGGGACTCCCGAAATTCCGACAGTACGAATAAATGTTTTACTTATGGGACAGTTAAGATCCTGACGTCTTATACAGGACAAAGTAGCTCCTGTATCAACTAAAAAAGGAAGTAATTTTCCCATAACTCGTAGCAAAAGTTTTGGTAACGTCGCTGGTGAATCAGATAACTCCACTTGCATAAGCTGAAAATTATTCGTGTCCCTCTGTCGGTTGTCCTATTGTGGAAAAGAACCATTTGACTTATTTGGCCACAAAAAAGTTGTGGGTCTGTTGTCAGTTCTTTCTTGCGTTAGCCCCTGTCCTTGTCCAAAAGGTGGTGCTGTTGGTGCTGTCGGTTCGTTTGCCTGTCTCGCATATGGGGCTTGCCTATCTCTATACTCCCCCGTCTCTTTTTCGTTGTTTTGTCGTCTCATCTGACAATTCCGAATATAGTGTCCGTGTTTCCCGCAATAAAAACACAAATTATTGGCCCTACGCTCTCGGTCAATAATATCACGATTATTAACATTATTTTGATAACTTGTGCCATCATTATTCCCTCCATATCTGTAACGCGGTGTATCATACGATTGTCTAGCTCCTGTACTTCTTCCTCTCATTGCATTACCTCTCATTCTATTTCCTGTTTGAAATCCTAAAATTTGATCTTGGAGATGTTCACTGACAGCCTGAAGTTTCGTGTTTGAGGTAAAGAGATTAATTGCTTCTAATGCTCTTATTTTCTTCAATAACTCTGCAGGGCTTAATGAGAACAGGTCAGGACATGCTAATTTCAGTGTAAAGGCATCTTTCGTACCCAGTCCATTAATCAGCATTGATGCAAAAAATGCGTCAGCCTTATCCGAAACATCAAATTTTGCCTGTTCCTTCCAACATTTAAAAAACCGATTTGCAAACTCTGATACATTTTCCTCTGATCTCTTTTTGCAATTTAATATTTGTGTGACATCCTGTCCTGCCACAGCGTTTTTTGTTAAATACACCTTTAACTCAGTCAAATGATTTGTTTGATGTGTCTTAGACAACCAGGGAAATTTATCGCTAATGATAACATCTCCCTCTACTGGGCCATCATTATCAAAGCTCAATGTTGGACATTCCACAATTAGAGTTTCCATTGACACATTAGGCATTAAAGTCGTCAAAATATATCTCACATCCTTCCCAGACATCGCTCCATGCAGTAGCACTGACGTCCACCAATTAATGAATCCTAATGGGTTAATCAACGGATTGGGCGCGTCTTGAGTGATTCTCGAAATTTCAGCCAAAGTTAGCGGTTTCTCCATAACCTTATCGTCGAAGATTAATAAAGGAGCTTCAACATGTTCATCTTTCTCCATCTCTGTAGACTCCTGCATACGCTGTTTATTATAGTCTAATATTGCAACAATCCAATGTAAAAATCTCTGCACCTCGTCATCTAAAACATAAGACATAATCTTTGCTATGTGTTGATGACTAAGGGCTTTCCATGTAATATCAGCCTTTTTGTCTAGATGATATTTTGTTAATGCTGTGTAAAAGCATCTACAAATTTTATCCGACACATCTGATTTCTCAAGTTCCTGATTTTGGTCAGACCTTTTTATAACAAGAATCCTTTTAAATCCAGCCTCAATGCACTCCCGCACAAACATCAGCTTACGCTCATTACACTTTTTCTCATCATCAGAAAACCTTTGTTCTGCAGCTTCAAATGCTTTCAAACAATTCAGAAACCACAACTCTTCACATTGTCCTAAATATGCTCTATAGCTTAGACTTGTATCACATTTCTCAGGGAAAATAACCTCTGACACAACTTTCCTAATTGCTTTAGAATTTTTTAAATCTTTCGTTTTTGCAAATGCCCACATTAAATCTTCGTCTATTTCATCTATTTGGTCGTCTGTGTCTACCGGTGGTTTTGTAATATTATTCAAAGCAGGATATAATGATTTATAGTTAAATGGCTCTGTCTCTGAGCTAGACTTTTTGTCTCCATGTTTATTCCTAGCTGTGGCCTGGGGAAGGGTCAGAGGGCATGCGGCTGCAACACCATCTTCTCCCCCTTGCTCCCCTGTCTCTTGAGCCAACATGAAATGTTTAAATAAGCGTTTATCTTTTCGTATTTTAGCTCTTCGAACATTTTCGGGGTATTGTGAACTCAAAAGTTCCCATGCATTTAGAACTTCCATCATATATGATATATCCCATGTTGAATCAGCCACTTTTGTATTTTCAACCACATATTCTCTTACCAAATTCAAATCACTCTTATGAAAACTACCGGAAATAGGATATCTAGAATCGGTCCATCTTTCTAAATCGCTCAGAAACGGCTCGACATAATAAAATCCCAATTTATTCAACATCCACTCTCTAGGTGTCAATTCATCAACTGGTTTCGTAACCTCAACGTTTAAATGTGGATTAGTCTTTAATAATTCTAAAACAAATTTTCTCTGTTTCCTAGGTAAGTCAAGTTCCGTTTTCCTTTGTAATGTCAGCGCTTGACAAGATGTTTTACTATGATTTTGACCCATTGTTGAATTGCAAATACACAAAGCACATAAAGCAAAACAAGACAGAAACACATCAAATACGCAGCACTTGATCCGAAACTGGAATGGATAATGGTTAATTTTGAATTGTTTACCAGCTATGTCCCTAATCAAATTCAACTCCTAACTCCCTCTTTTTCTCCTGTGTAACTAAGCTAAACATGCACCCGAACTCCCCCTGTCTTCGTCTCCAACTGTCTACAGGGCACTCCAAAATAATCAGTTTTGAACCCGTCAAAACTTCACTTTACGCCTTATGCGTCACAATCACTCATCACATTCATTCCGACTCTGTGTACTGAACCTCATCCAAAACGAAGCACCAATCACACAGAGAAGTCCGCACCAAAACTACGCATTAATCAATGTCACCCACCATGGGACATCGGTAATATCTGGGCCACAAACACACCAGGGCTTCTTTCATCCCTATCTTAATCACCAGAAAATAACAGATACGTTTCTGTCCCTCAACGCTTCACCATACGTTGGTCTTATCACTGTCAGCTAAAAGCGACCCGAATCTCCAAATAACCTCACTCACAATCTATCTAATCGTGTTGCGCAACACTTTGTCACAGGTTAGATTTGATTATGGCAACAGCTTCAACAATTCAAACACCATTTAAACATTTTAGAATTTCACTCATTAAGTTTAGCGTAACCCAATTAATAATTCCGCAGCCAAATCATGTCTCCCTCATTTCAATTCCCACACCCGGTTCTTTAACAGATATGCAACAAAAGGGAGCAAATTTCATTCAACAGGAATAAATATTTACTCACCTTTCGCTGAATCTGCACGTGTTCAGTAACGCCAAATGATATCGGGTGATGATTCAGAAATGAGAGAGACCTGAAAGATGACGACCAGTCCGATGATTACAAATCAAGTGCAGCTTTATTCAAACAGTGAACAAACTTTCATGACACTGGAAAAACCATGAGCATACAGACACGTTTGCCCAAGGATGAACCCCTTGTACATCGAGATGGATACCTTTTAAACACTTTTTGTGCTTACACAGCATGAGACATCTATTTCAGTTGGAACAGTTTACTCTTAAACTACACCTTTTATGGCACGTGCTCCTAATAGATTCTCACATTCTTGGCTCCAATTCCTCTGTGTGAAAGTTGTGCCCATTCTAAGCTAGGTTTCTAGAAAGTCCTTAGAATAGATAAGATACATTCAAACATCTGCATGCACACATACCAAACCTACTTGACCGATTGGAAAACTGGGTTGGCCTTTCTGGCTCAGTACTAAAATGGTTTGAATCCTAACACTAACAACAAAATAAGTTACCATAGTTATGCGGATGACACACAAATTTACATAAGCTTATCGCCAGGGGACTATAGTCCAATACAACAACTAAATATGTGCATTCTTAAATTAAATGAAGAAAAAACGGTGGTGGTTGTTTTTGGAGCTAAAGAGGAACGACTAAAAGTCAGCGCTCAGCTTCAAACAACAATGTTAAAAACAACAGACAAAGCCAGAAATCTTGGTGTAGTCATGGACTCAGACCTGAATTTTAAAAGCCATATTAAGACAATTACCAAATAAGCATATTATCACCTTAAAAATATATCAAGGGTTAAAGGACTTATGTCTCAGCAGGATTTGGAAAAACTTGTCCATGCTTTTATCTTCAGTAGACTTGACTACTGTAACGGGGTCTTTACAGGTCTCCCTAAAAAATCCATCAGACAGCTGCAGCTGATTCAGAACGCTGCTGCTCGAGTCCTCACTAAAACCAAGAAAGTGGATCACATCACTCCAGTTCTGAAGTCTCTACACTGGCTTCCAGTGCCTCAAAGAATTGGTTTCAAAATACTTTTACTGGTTTATAAATCACTAAACGGTTTAGGGCCAAAATACATTTCTGATCTGCTACTACATTATGACCCACCCAGACCTCTCAGGTGGTCTGGGACAGGTCTACTTGTTGTCCCCAGAGTCAGAACTAAACAGGGGGAAGCAGCGTTCAGTTTTTATGCTCCACATATCTGGAACAAACTCCCAGAACACTGCAGGTCCGCAGGAACTCTCAGTTCTTTTAAATCAAAGCTAAAGACCTATCTTTTTGATCTTGCCTTTCTTTAAATAACTGTTCATTAGTTATACTGAAGTTGCATTGTTGAAACTGTGACAATCTATATAAGCATATAAAGAGAAATTCCTATTTTATCTGCTTTTATATGTTTAACTGTTTAAACTGCTGTTTAATGTTTTATTTCTTATACTGCACTGTAACTTTTATTCTCGTTTTAAATTTTTTTTTTATTTGTTTTCATGTAAAGCACTTTGAATTGCCCAGTTGCTGAAATGTGCTATACAAATAAAGTTGCCTTGCCTTGCCTTGGCTTTGTATTTCTTTTTTATTTATGACACAATTTCAATAATTTTATTAATGATTATAGTTATTGACTTCCAGAAACGTTCAGCTTACCAAATGACATACAAATATTGATCCTAAGGATTTCTAAATGTAGAAAAATTAACACTGTCTTTCTAAATATAGAAAAATTAACACTGTCTTTCTTTGTCTTTCTTATGAAGGTGTTTTGTTAGTTTCATCTGCAATAGAATGGTTCATCAATGGTTGTATCGGAAATTGAATTGTTGAAAAAACGTCAACAGAGTGGTAAAGTAGATTATTTCTGCCCTAAACCTATTTATGTTTTCTGACCTGTAAAGGACCATGCTTCTGTCTAAAGTTCATGTTCTGTAGTCTATCTGTAGCACAAACGGATTCTGACAGCATGCTTCAATACCTGGGTGCAGTGTTGGGCATGTCATGTCAGGCCTAGGGTTGAGATTCTGCACCAGGGCCCAGAGGGCTCCCCCCTGAGGCCATGGGCTGGCAGTTCCCACACAAAAATACTCCTGCCAGTATTAGAAAACCAATTTCAGTTTTCTTAGAGCCTGATATGATAGGAGATTGCAAACTCCACAATGTTGTGATGTGATGGGGCTTTAGGTCGGTAGGGGGGGGGGATCACAAGAGGTATATTGCAATTTATTAACTTTTTCCAACTTCAAATTATGTGCCCAAAGAAAATCTTTGTCAACATCTGTTTTATTTTGTTAGGATAATTATTTTTCAAAGAATGGACAAAATCACTGGAGTTCAGTTAAAAGTTTGTTTACTTGCAGCAAGTAGAGTCGGTTTACAGCACTTCAGCATAAGTACAGAAAAGTGAATGAAGATTGTTAACAACAGTGTCTTTTTAAAGGAGTTGGGAGTCAAGTTAGTTATTCGGTTGATGGAATCAGTAGCTTTTCTTCTTATCTCGGATCAGGCCCGACATCTCCTCATTATGGGCTCTGTCCTCAGGGAGCTTTTATGATTAACACATGAGAGACAGAAATACTAAAACAGATATTTGGATGCAAATGGTTTAACAACGAAACTGAAGCAAAAACCGTTCTAAGCATACATATTTAAAAAGGTAAATTTCACTGTTCATCTCATTTCACTTTTATTTATGCCAAATGGGAATTTTAGCCTGACCAAAGATGTCAAGAAAACCTAAATTAAATTTAAAAAAAATACATTCTCATATGTAATTTATATATTAAAAGATCCGTGTATAGCTACAGTATTGCCACAGAAGATATCGTGATACTATGGTGAATATTTTCCCCTACTTCTAGCATTAACAACAATAATACATTTTATTTATATAAAACTTTTCAAGTTTCTCAAAGACAATTTACAACAAAGCACATTAAACAACCTACTAATTCATTCACAGGGCTCGCCAACCAGCAAGTTGCTTTCAAACATCAGTTTACATCTTACCAAAGATGAGACTTTTACATAAGCTACGTATTTTAGACATTTGCAGTCCATACATTAAAGGGTTGAAGATCGGTTGGCAGGTCAGAAAGTATAATGACAAAAAAATGCGCAATGTCATGGGTACACTGCTCATATCAAACCTGCTCTGTACTATTTCAAAGAAAGAACCAAAAGAGAAGTTGAGTAGAGAAGCGAGGTGAGGTGTGCAGGTACTGACAGCTTTCTGTCTGGTCTGTTTAGAACCAGAAAAACACACTTCAAGGATCTTCGTATAAGTGTAAAGGATTAAAATGAGAGGACCAAAGACTACAAGACACATATAAATGAGGCCATAAATGTTGTTCACTGTAGTTTCTGAGCACGCCAGTTTGACAACATAATAGTTGTTACAGTAAACTGTGTTAATGATGTTCCCACACAGCTGTAAAGAGGAACTTAAAAATATCGCGACAGCAGTTGCAAAAAATGGAAATAACCATGTTAGAGCAATAAGCATGCCAACCGCGTTAGGTGTCATACACGTGTTGTATTGCAGAGGATAACAGATAGCAAGATATCTGTCATAAGACATGATGGATAAGTTAATAAATTGTATAGCTGCATAAGTATACAAACAATAAATCTGCAGGAAACAGAAGGGAGCAGAAACAGTGTGAATGTCAGAGAGGATCTGAACCAGAAGGAATGGAAACAACCCTGTACTACCATACAGTTCATTTACAAACAGGCTGCACAGAAAAAGGTACATAGGTTCATGTAAGCTCCTGTTCATACAGATAACCACAATCAGCAATATATTGGCACAAACTATTGAAGCATAAAAACACATAATAATCAGAAAAAGTAAGTATTTAAAGAACCCAATGTCAAAGTATGCACCAAAAGTGAAATATGAAACCTGTGTAGAATTAATCATGATCATCCGTTTGGTTCACAACACAACCTTTCAAGTTTGCACAGGATGAACAGTTTGAGATTTGCAGAAATCAAAAATTAACACACAAGCAGTATTCAGCCTGCAAGCAATAAAGAAAAAATATATCAAAAACACAGATTCTCCAAACTTACCATTTACCTTATTTAAAGTCAATATAATGTTAAGGTTAGAAATAACACAGGTAATCAAATTGCATGTATCCTTACTTTCATCCGCTGTCTAGTTGCAGTCATGCTGTGACTGCTTTGCAGCTGAACTGCACTGACACTCTTTGTCTGCTTCTTTTAAACTCTTCAAGTCAGAGGGTGTGCACATCAGAAGTCAGGCCTCATTACCACGGGACACATCTGACTGACGTCTGAACATCTACTCTTAGCATGTTAAAAAAACAACATAGGTCAAACAAGAAACAAAACAAGCATGATAACATAAATTATTTCTTTACGATTACATATGGCTGTACTTATTAATTAATTAATTGATGAACAAAAAATTCGTTGGAAACAATTTTTGATAACCGAGTAATTATTTGTCAATATTAATAGGCCTAATTTATATCTAGAAACTTGTATGCAAAAGGCTGAAATATAGTGTGATTCACAAACAATGACAAATTCACGTAAAAGGACAGATGAAGAAATAGGCCCGTTAAAACCAAGACTGTCCTCCACAAGCAGTATTTATGACCCATATTTACGTTTATTGGTAGGCAGCGACGCCCTCTACTGTCATGATAGTTATAGTGAGAGCAAAGCAGGAACTCATTTAACTTGGTATTAAAGGCCCTGTCACAACTAGGTTTGCCGTCGTGCACTGTCGCCACGCATCGCAAACAGGCAAACAAACGTTTGGGAGTGCACACAGAAGGCTCTTCTCATTTCTTCATCTTGTCTGATTAATCCTATACACATAAGAGCTGTCAAAACTGGCCAAACATGACGTTTAAATTTTCTTTATAAATAACACATAGGTTTGCACGATTGAAATAACGGGGTCAGCCTTACGTTCCCATAGCCCAATGGTCCCACAGCCCTATGTTCGCTCATTTCTAAGAATATAATTTTCACTGAAAAGTAGGTCCTATGTTCACACAGTCCTATGTTCCCACATTTCTAAGGTTTTTCTTAAAATTAGGTACTATGTTAGGGTTAGGGTTAAATTCCATCTGTAGTCCATTGCTACTGGATAACAGTTTGGGTGTAACTGGCAATGAAATTGGGAGAAAGGGGGATAAAATCTGATACAAATTCATGAAAAAGTAAATGTGGGAACATAGTGCCTAATTTTGGAAAAAATCTTAGAAATGGGGGAAGTGTTGGAACCTAGGGCCTAATTTTGGAAAAAATCTTAGAAATGTGGAAACAAGGGTGTGTGGAAACATAGGCACGCTCCCGAAATAACAATTTTTCGATATTATGTCTGTAACATGGCAAACGTACAAGATATATATAACTACTTGTGTTGGTATTTATTTCAACAATAACATGTCTTTTTAAATATCTACACATACTACAAAATAAACGTACGTTAATGAACGAATATCCTGTACCGTGAAATTAAATATAAAGACCGTAATACCTTTCTCTGCACTGTCTGCACCGCTAATTACCATTGTAGTATGAAGGCATGTTCATTGGGTGGAAATAGCAAGTTAACGTTAGCTAACTAGCCATCAGCCGGCCATTAGGGTTTGGTCCCTCCGCTCCGCTCCCAATGTAAGGAGAATTCTTTGCAGAGAGAATGGTTGACAGCCTGGGAGATACAAAGTCTGTTTAGCCATCTCCTGGTGTCTGCAGTAGGTTCTGTTCTGTTCTGCCCCTGCTGATTAGAGAAAATGCTGTTTGTTGTGGATATCGTAGCAACGTTTGTATCCAGTTTCCATTTTTAAATGACGAATAAAAGAACATACGTGGTACTCAGCCGCCGGCTGTAGTCCCTGCAGTATGTTCATGGTCTCAATTGCTAGCATTGTTTGCATTTCCTTAAACCAATTGGAATCATATTGGGCAGCGCTAAGCTGCAGACACAGTAGCGATGGCTCTTCAAAATAGAAGTGAAAAGTGGGCGATCAGTGTTGAGCTCTATTCAGGCTTATCGCAAACAAAACAAGTGAGGTAATTTCCCAGTGGGCTGATGACCCACAAAAATGGGCATAAAGGTTTGGTTTATGGCTCCCCAAATGGCAGGCAAGGGCAGAGGCCTTTGCATGTTGAGCTGGAGCTAAGGAAGAGTCAACTAAATATACAATAGTTGGGCTCACCTGTTTGCACAGGGCGGTATCTGGAACAAAGCTCCTAGATAGGGCCTTGAGTCACACAGAGTCAGAGATGCCTGGCAAGTGCAGGTATTCTCTCAAGGCAACCCGGTCTCACGCCAGGTCGTGTAATAGTCACGTTATTTTGATTCATAAATTTGTGTACAGGTTGCGATTTTGACGTTTTTTTTGTGTATATGCAACGACTTTTGAACGTGTACAGGTCACGCTTTTCGAACCTGCTCTGGGGGACGCGACAACGGGGAAATGAGGCGCCACACACCGACCAAAACAATGGGACGGGCCGCCACTTGCCATCCATCCATCCATCTTCGTCCGCTTATCCGGTGTCGGGTCGCGGGGGAAGCAGCTCCAGCAGGGGACCCCAAACTTCCCTTTCCCAAGCAACATTAACCAGCTCCGACTGGGGGATCCCGAGGCGTTCCCAGGCCAGGTTGGAGATATAATCCCTCCACCTAGTCCTGGGTCTTCCCCGAGGCATCCTCCCAGCTGGACGTGCCTGGACCACCTCCCTAGGGAGGCGCCCAGGGGGCATCCTTACCAGATGCCCAAACCACCTCAACTGGCTCCTTTCGACGCAAAGGAGCAGCGGCTCTACTCACGGATGACTGTGCAGGTACTGACAGCTTTCTGTCTGGTCTGTTTAGAACCAGAATAACACACTTTAAGAATTATCATGTACGTGTAAAGGATTAAAATGAGAGGACAAAGATTACAAGACAAGTGGTAATGAGTCCATAAATGTTATTGACTCTGGTGTCAGAGCAGGCCAGTTTGACAATAGAGTAGTTGTCACAATAAACTTTGTTAATTATGTTCCCACACAGCTGTAAAGGAACACTCAAAGATATCAAGACAGCATCTCCAACAATTGAGTATAACCATGTTAGAGCAATAAGCACGGTAATCTTGTTAGATGTCAAATGTGTTATATTGCAGAGGATAACAGATAGCAAGATATCTTGGATGGATAAATTTTGTATTTGCATAGTTATACACACACAATAAATCTGCAGGAAACAGAAGGGAGCAGGAACAGCATCTATGTCAGAGAGGATCTGAACCAGAAGGAATGGAAACAACCCTGTACTACCATACAGTGGAAACTGAGCTGAACATTAGGCCAAATTTTGACAAGGGAAAAACTGCCATGGTTAAATTTTTACAGATATGTTACTCTTTGTTTTGACTGCTGTAGTGTGTTCATGTTAAATAAAAAGTACATTAATGTATCGGATTTGGGGTCAATTCTTAATGAAACATTATTTTTAGTAATGCACCAGAGGCCTGTTCCAGGTAGGAGGTTTAACAAACTCTGAGTCTAACCCTGATGTCTGAGTTGATTTACCCCGAGATGGGAAACTCTGAGTTTTTGGTTCCAGAACAGCTGATTTGAGTTGGTTGAATCAACTCGGAGTATGTTCACTTAGGGTTACACGCGTGCACATAAGGCAGTATGAATGGAGCCATGATTCTACGATTCACCATGGTAACAACCACAAACAAACGGGTCGGCGGAAATACTCATGCGCACAAACAGCGAGTTTGAACCATAGATATTAACAGTCTATGGTTTGAACCATAGATATTAACAGTCTATGGTTTGAACATGCATTTCGTTAAAAAAGCAAGACAGCGGCTGCTGCTGCTGCAAAAGAGAGAGAATAGGTGTGGGAGAAAATTGCTGCTCGAGTCAATGCATACGCATTAACAGTGTATTAATTTCATATTTAATCACAGTTAACTTTACTGGTGAAAACTGGAAATGTAGGCTACACCTATAATTTTATTCAGGTGCAATCCTGCGGGCGAAAAAGTAAACTATACTATTCCCATTCTGAGTCTGCAGGACCATGATCATTAACAGAATTATAAGTATAATCATTTATTTCTTTTTAATGGCTCTCACTGGTTTGTGTCCAGGGAACACGTTTAAAAAACGTTTCAGAGCGATCACACTTTTCTGACGGCTCTGCATACAGTGGCTTTACTATTACAGTATGATCCGCTACACACCAGTACACACAGATACACACACACACAGATACACACACAGTGGCTTTACTATTACAGTATGATCCGCTGCTGTTATAAAGAAAACTGCCGTTTGCAAAAAACGTAATGCGACACAAAGAGTACGCCGGGATGTTAAAGCCTGTCCACGATGTTGAACTAGTGGAAGGATAAGGTATCATATCTAATAGACTGTGATGAAAAATACCTCTCAAATCGGTTATGTGGTATATTCGGGACTCAATATCATCTCCTGACGTAAACTCTCTCTGAATTAATACAGCGTTTTCATCAACGGGATCGTCGACAAAAGGACATGACGTTTGAGAAAAAAAACATTTAAGTCTGTCTAACATAAACCAATAGGCTACGTTTTTTTATTCATGCAGATAAAACTGCATTAAAATGCGCCTGATACAGACTGAATGAATGAATGAGGAAATGAGTTTCCCCTCCCTCTGAGAGGGAGGAGAATGAGAGAAACTCAAGTTTTTTCCCCCCGTTTCTCTCAGTCTCCTCCCACTGAGAGGGAGAAACTCAGGGTTTCTTGAAGAAAACCTGCTCCCGACCAGGTTAGGTTCACAGACTCAGTGACCATAGTAACTGACTCCGAGGTTAAGTTACCTCTCTTTCTGGAACGGAAAACCCAGAGTTTCCCTCATCTCAGGGTTAACCAACTCTGAGTTTTCACTAAACCTGCTTTCTGGAACGGGCCACAAGTTAGAGGGTTCCATGTGTTAGGTTTGAATGATTAACAGAACCCAAATGCAGACAGATGCAGAGCCAGGAGTGTGAATTAACAGGTTTTAGTCAAAGTAATCAAGTAGCAAATCCAGGTTTCCAGGGTAGAGAACAGGTCCGGTGGATTCTGGAAAGGAGTAGGTCTGTCAGAGGAAGACAGTAGGCCGGCTAGAGGCGGAGTCCAGTGGTGGTGGTTCTGGTCGGGTGTATGGCAGGAGTGAAGCAGTACCAGGAGTCAGGTTCCAATGGCAGGATCTCTTTTTTATATCAATTTAATTGTGACTGAAATATCCCTAATTGAATCAATATTGAATCAAATCAGATCAACTTGGGACCTTGTGAATCAGAATCGGAATTGATTCAGGAAATCCGTGGGAATAGCCAGCCCTACTTGTTTTTTGTCTGTATTTGGGGCCGTTTGTGATCATCACACCGTTGGCTATTGTGGCAAGTGGACAACCTGCCTGCCTATTTATATATATCATCAGAAAGTGTGACATATCACTCAGATCTGTTTTAATATTTGCAATTTATTGTATCTACAATAAAAACTTCTTAGATGCAACAATTTAGTGAAGTCAACTTTACAATTATATGATTGAACCCTTTAAACTCAGCAATAGAAATGCCTACATTCATATATTTGTTTCTTGGAGTGTCTTCAAATGCTTCATATCACTAAAATCAGTACAACCTAAGCTAAACGTTTCTGGAAGTCAATAAACTATACTAATTAATAAAAGTATTGATATTATGTCATGAATGAAAAATTACACAAAAATGTTGATCCTAAAGTTTTCTAAATATAGAAACATGAACACAGTCTTTGTCTTTCTTATTAAGGTGTTTTGTTACTTTCATCTGCAATAGAATGATTCATTTTATTTGTGTCGGAAATTGGATAATTGAAAAAAGTGGTAAAGTAGATTATTTCTGCCCTAAACCTACTTATGTCTTCTGGCCTGGAGAGGACCACGCTTCTGTCTAAAGTTAATGTCCTGTAGTCTCTGTAACACAAAGGGATTCTGACAGCATGCTTCAAGACCTGGATGCAGTGTTGGGCATGTTATGTCAGGCCTAGGGTTGAGATTCTCCACCAGGGCCCAGAGGGCAAGAATGGACAAAATCACTGGAGTTCAGTTAAAAGTTTGTTTACTTGCAGCAAGTAGAGTCGGTTTACAGCACTTCAGCATAAGTACAGAAAAGTGAATGAAGATTGTTCACAACAGTGTCTTTTTAAAGGAGTTGGGAGTCAAGTTAGTTTTTCGGTTGATGGAATCAGTAGCTTTTCTTCTTATCTCTGATCAGGCCCGACATCTCCTCCTCATTATGGGCTCTGTCCTCAGGGATACATCCTGTGCTCTTTGCAAGGCCACTCAGCTTTCATGATTAACACATGAGAGACAGAAATACTAAAACAGCAGTTTGGATGCAAATTGTTTAACAACGAAACTGAAACAAATACCATTCTAAGCATAATTTTTCTGACATATTTAAAAAGGTAAATATCTCTGTTCATCTCATTTTACTTTTATTTGTGCAAAATGGGATTTTAAGCCTGACCACAGATGTCAAGAAAACCTAAATCAAATCTAAAATAAAATACATTATGATGTGTTATTTATATATTAAAAGATCTGTGTATGGCTACAGTATTGCCACAGAAAATATAAAGTATAAATATGTTCCCCTACCCCTAGCATTGACAATAATAATACATTTTATTTATATAGCGCTTTTCAAGTTTCTCAAAGACAATTTACAACAAAGCACATTAAAAGTAAAAGAATAAAACCAGCAAATACCAGCAGGTGAATTATATTATTAGAGGGCAAAGGGGTAGGTTTTAATGGTTTTGATGAAGAGATTTAAATTTGTCCAGGTCAGTACAGTACAGTTACAGATGGATGTATGTTTCAGAGGAAGAGGGCTGAAGTGGTGAAAGGTGATTTATCATTAGCCAATCACATGCCAAGACACCTGCCTGTTTCTACACCCAACTGAATTTCTCACAGATTGCTGTTATTTCTAGTTTCTACATCATTATCCTACAGATGCATTCACAGGTCTCGCCAATCAGCAAGATGCTTTTAAACAGTACTTTACATTTTACCAAAGATGAGACTTTTACATAAGCTACGTATTTTAGACATTTGCAGTCCATACATTAAAGGGTTAAAGATTGGTTGGCAGGTCAGAAAGTATAATGACAAAAAAATGCGCAACATCATGGGTACACTGCTCATATCAAACCTGCTCTGTACTATTTCAAAGAAAGAACCAAAGAAAAAGTTGAGTAGAGAAGCGAGGTGAGGTGTGCAGGTACTGACAGCTTTCTGTCTGGTCGGTTTGGAACCAGAAAAACAAACTTTAAGGATCTTCATATAGGTATAAAGGATTAAACTTAGAAGACCAAAGACTAAAAGACAAGTGGTAATGAGTCCATAAATGTTATTGACTCTGGTGTCAGAGCAGGCCAGTTTGACAACAGAGTAGTTATCACAGTACACTTTGTCAATGATGTTCCCACACAGCTGTAGAGGAACACTCAAAGATATTGTGACAGCAACTCCAACAAATGGGTATAACCATGTTAGAGCAATAAGCATGGCAACCTTGTTAGATGTCATACGAGTGTGATATTGCAGAGGATAACAGATAGCAAGATATCTGTCATAAGACATGATGGCTAAGTTACAAAACTCTACACTGCCATAAGTATACACACAGAAAATCTGCAGGAAACAGAAGGGAGCAGAAACAGTGTGAATGTCAGAGAGGATCTGAACCAGAAGGAATGGAAACAACCCTGTACTACCATACAGTTCATTTACAAACAGGCTGCACAGAAAAAGATACATAGGTTCATGTAAGCTTCTGTTCATACAGATAACAACAATCAGCAATAGATTGGCACAAACTATTAAAGCATAAAAACACATAATAATCAGAAAAAGTAAGTATTTAAAGAGCCCAATGTCAAAGTATGCACCAAAAGTGAAATATGACACCTTTGTAGAGTTTAACATGATCCTCCGTTTGGTACACAACACAACCTTTCAAGTTTGCACAGGATGAACAGTTTGAGATTCGCAGAAATCAAACATTAACACACAAGCAGTATTCAGCCTGCAAGAAATAAAGACATAAATGCTTTCAAAGACACAGATTCTCCAAACTTTCACCTATATAAGGTCAATATAATGTTAAGGTTAGAAATGACAGAACACAGTTAATCACATTGCATGAATCCTTACTTTCATCTGCTGTCTAGTTGCAGTCATGCTGTGACTGCTTTGCAGCTGAACTGCACAGAAACTCTGTGTCTACTTCTTTTAAACTCTTCAAGTCAGAGGGTGTGCACATCAGCAGTCAGGCCTCATTACCACGGGACACATCTAACTGACGTCTGAACATCTACTCTTAGCATATTAAAAACAACATAGGTAAACCGAGAACCCAACCAACCTTTAAGGACACCAATTTTCTTTGTGAATGAATAATGTATCATAAATAAATAAATGTTCTTCCTTAAAATACAGGGGGCATAAGTCAGTACACCCCTATGTTAGGCCAGTTATTTCAGGATACTATGCATCCTGATAAAGTTCCCTTGGCCTTTGGAATTAAAATAGCCCCCCCACATCATCAGATACCCTTCACCATACCCCCACATCATCACATACCCTTCACCATACCCCCACATCATCACATACCCTTCACCATACCCCCACATCATCACATACCCTTCACCATACCCCCACATCATCACATACCCTTCACCATACCCCCACATCATCACATACCCTTCACCATACCCCCACATCATCACATACCCCTCACCATACCCCCACATCATCACATACCCTTCACCATACCCTCACATCATCACATACCCTTCACCATACCCCCCACATCATCACATACCCTTCACCATACCCCCCACATCATCACATACCCCTCACCATACCCCCCCCACATTATCACATCCCCTTCACCATACCCCCCCATCATCACCTACCCTTCACCATACCCCCCCATCATCACATACCCTTCACCATACCCCCCCATCATCACATACCCTTCACCATACCTAGAGATTGGCATGGTTTTATTTCCGTTAACCTAATAGCTTGTTTGATTTGCATTCAGAGATGATTTTATGGAAAGTAGCCCATGTAGTATGATGATGATGATGATTGACAAACAATTACAAATACACATGAAAGGACAGATGAAGAAATAAGATGGTTAAAACAGAGACTGTCCTCCACAAGCAGCATTTACGACCAGGGCTTATTTTGAGCCGGAACACGCCGGAACATGTACCGGCACCTCTGACGTTGGATCCGGAACCTTTTTTATTGGATCCGGCAACTCCTGTGTCACCAGGAAAAATGAATCGCCTAAATGAAAAAAATAAACTACTGTTTGTTTAGTGTTCAATGTTGTTGTCTGTCTAGTTATTCCCCATTGAAGTTCCACAAAAATCTTGTGTTTGCATTTTCGATACGTTTTGAGGTGAATTTTCAGGGTAAGACGGAGGGGGGAGAGGTAGGGAAGGAGGGAGGGAGGGATGGAGGGGAGGCACTTCAACAGCACGGCGCTGCTCTTCTAGTGACACAAGCGCTTGTGCTGCTTGAGATTGTTGTTATAGCCTAATTTAACTCAGGGGGAAATGTCAAAAAGACAACAAAGTTTGCTCAACTTTTTCAAATACGCTGGCCAGTCGGATCCCAAACAAGCAAAAAACGTTTCTGCCGATCAAGAATGTGCAGACCACGGTGGGTTTCTTGGTTAATTTAATAGTCCGATGGATAATTGCTGCTTGTGAAAAAGATTGATTTTATTTATTTATTTTTTACATTTCGCACCGATTCAGTGCGTGTTCTGAAATAAAAATAAATATTGCCCTGATGTACACACAGTGCTGTTTAGGTTTTTTTAGTCAGAGAAGCTACGTAGGCAGTGTAATTTTTTATTTTTTTTTGTTCCGTTACCTCCAACCCCCGTTTTGAGTCACCGGATCCACCCCTCCTCCACGCTCCGGGACCTCCCACTTTACAAATTAAGCACAAATACATGTTATTTTTGAAATAAATATACCAACACTAGTAGTTATTTATATCTCGTGCGTTTACGCCATATTATGGACATAAAGTGGAAAAATAGTTATTTAAATCGTTCAAACCTATGTGTTATTTTAGAAAGAACATTTGAAGTTTTGACAGCTCTTATTTGTATTGGATGGATCAGACAAGGTGAAAAAACGAGAAGAGCCTTCTGTGTGCGCTCTCAATTGTTTGTTTGCTTTCCTCAATACCGTTTTCAAGCTGAACAGCCAATCAGATGAATTAGCTCTCACCATGACTACCATGACACTAGAGGGCAGTAGGGTGTCCGCTGTCTTCCCGGCCGGGAGTGAAGCAGTAGGCTCCTTTCGGTTCTGCCCCTGATGATTAGAGCAAACATTTTTTTTGTGGATATCGTAGCAACGTTTGCATCCAGTTTCCATTGTTGAATGATGAATAGATCACCTCCGCCTGCTGATTTGGATAGTTGTTTTCTTGCATGCATGTGCAGAATGTACGTGGTACTTGGCCACCCTCTGTAGTCCCTGCGGTATGTTCCAGTGCTAATTTTTGGACAAGGCAAAGGCCACGTTGACTGACAGGAGGCGACGCCACAGTCGGCCTTCATCGCCATTATTCGGCGTCAGCGTTGTTTCAGGGCCTTTAAACCAAACAGCAACTTACGTGCCTAGAACTAATGCCAATGCATAACTGCCTTAAAACTGCATTCTATTTAATTTCCAACAGGGCATGACTCCACTGTCTCCAAAGAGAAGTCTGTTTCTATAGAAGTCTATGAGAAAATGAGCCTACTCACTTAATTTATTAGCCTACCTCAGTAAAAGTTTTCAGACTGAGTTTATGGTCTCAATCGCTAACATTTGCATTTCCTTAACCCTTAGATGCATGACCTACCATTACCTACACTCTTCCATGAGTGGGGTCAAAAATGACCCCAATTAGAATGAATGCGTTTTACGCAGTAAACTTAATAAATTTCTATCTTAAGTCAAAAAACTACTTACTACTTAACAATACAATATCACACTTGCTTGCTTGCTTGTAGTTGTCCATCGAATCCGATGATGACGTCCACTTCTGTCTATTAACGGTGAGTTTTCTGATGGCTGTATAGTCCTATCCTGGATCCACAGGTTCTATTGCAGGTGGGGCATGTATACATGGTGTTGGTGTTGCCGGCATTCATGGGAGCAGGTGTGGGTGTGTTCCTCCTGAGCCTACTTTTTTGTCTCCTGACTGTCCTTTCCTCCTCCAGTGCTTGGGTCCCGTCTAGACATAGCTGCCGCCAGGTGTTGCGATCAGCAGCCATGTTCTCGAGGTCCCCAGGTTTGATTTTGCATCTCCTAAGCGCTGTCTTCAACTGATCTTTAAAGCGTTTCTTTTGGCCTCCAGCAGAGCACTGACCTTGGTGTAACTGGCCATATAGCACTCTGCGGGGCAGACGGTTGTAGGGCATCCTAATGACATGCCCCAACCAACGCAGTTGGTGCTGGGTGATTATGGCCTCAATACTCTTACATCCTGTTCTCCTGAGGATCTCAGTGTGAGGCACTCTGTCACGCCAAGTGATTCCCAGGATGCGCTGGAGACAGCAGATGTGGAAGCGTTCCAGGGACTTGATGTGGCGAATGTAAGTAACCCAGGCTTCACAGCTGTAGAGGAGGGTGGGGATGCAGACCGCTTGTTTCAGAATAAGAACCTTCATGTCAATACAAAAATCTACAATATCACACACACTTGATGTGGCGACTGTAAGTAACCCAGGCTTCACAGCTGTAGAGGAGGGTGGGGATGCAGACCGCTTGTTTCAGAATAAGAACCTTCATGTCAATACAAAAATCTACAATATCACACACACACACACACACACACACACACACCTCATGATTGTGCTCAAGAGTATATTCACATAGTGTGCATGTCTAAGGGCAGCACGGTCTCACAGCAGTTCGTGAAATGGTCACGTTATATTTAATCTATTGATTCGTGTACACGGACACGATTATCTCGTTGCTGAGGATGTCATTTATTCGTGTATAGTATATAATGGGAAGTATCTATACGGAAGTTGGGTTTTAGAAAGGAAGCACGGGGAAAAGACACCACGCCAACGCCCCACAACAATGGGACGCTAATGCGCCACAACAACGGGACGGTAGGGCTTAGGAACAGAAGCACGGTGAAAGGACACGCCACACACTGGGACACAATCCCCGGTCTCTGGAATGCCGATGCGCCACAACAACGGGACGGTTGGGGTTTATGCCGGGACGTGAACCCCGGTCTCCGGAGTGAAAGTCCTGTGTTGTTCGACCCATCCACCACCCCAAACAACCTCCTTACTTGGATTTTCTGCATTTAATACTACTCGCTACTGTAATCGTGCTGTGATCATGAAATATGCTTCCCATTGAAATTCATTAGTTTAAAAATGGTCCTCACCAATAAAAAATAATTGAAAAAAAATGTGTCCTTGTACATGAATCTATAGATTAAATAATGTGACCATTTCACGAACTACTGACAAATGCTGTAAATGCTAGCAGGTTTAGAGCCACTACTAAAAATAATAAATCATTTTGTAATCATATTTGCTCTACTGAAAGCGCATGAAATCTTGCAAATGTGCTTGTCTTTATAGCTTGTAATGTTTGTTACATTCCATAGACAAATCATTGAATTGATAAAAATAACCATAAGTTGCACCCATAATATGGTCTATGGTTGCATCCCAGCTACTGACAGGAAATGTAAACACAGCAATATTTAGTTTCATCAAGGCTGACTGTCATCGTGACACATTGTAATTGACACAATGTTGAGAACTGAAATTAATTTTCAACTGAAAATGTCAAAGTGACGACAGACCTTTCTGACATGTTGGTGGTTACCAGTTAGAAATTACATAACTAACCACATCACTGCCTCTTGAAAAAACTACTTTCTAACTACTTAACAATACTTCCAACTTAAACTTCAACGTATTTGTATAACTTAACTCATGGTAAGGGAATTAAGGTAAAGTTAAGTAAACATGAAGGGATTTTGTTTCAAATAAGAATATACTAATGCACTGTTAGTAGCAGTGATCAAATCAGTAATTGGTAGAGAGTATTCAAAATAATGTTAACATTTAGTAAAAATAACCTTCAGGGTGGTGAGACTGTGGCCATTAGATGTGTGGATTAACAGTAAATGTATACCTGACAGTCACAGTTGATAAAAACCAAAGGCTCCTAGGGTTAACCTTTGAAATTCCATAGAAAATGCTTGGGGTCATTTTTGACCCCACGTATGGAAAAGTGTGGTACTGATACAAAACATGCAATTACTTAAACAATATAACAATTAGATACAAATCCAAATGGCCTCATGTCAAAGACAACCTATTTGAGAAATACATGGAAGATTAAATGATAAAAATGTAAAATTACAAAGATATTGCAAAAAAACAACCGCTGGGTTCATTTTTGACCCCACTTATGCATCTAAGGGTTAAACCAATCGGAATCGTCTTGGGCAGCGCTAAGCTCTGGACACGAAAAAGTGAAAAGTGGGTAATCAGTGTTGAGATCTATTCAGGTTTAGCGCAAAAAAACAAGTGAGGTCATTTCCCAGTGGGCTGATGACCCACAAAAATGAGCATAAATGTTTGGTGTATGACAAATGGCAGCAAAGAGCAGATGCCTTTGAATTGAAGTCACATTGTCCATGAGGAACATTGTATTTGCGCATAGGGCAATTCATAAGGGTAGTTGATACATGAAAATTCTATGGCCAAAGATCCAGACGCGGTGTCAGCCGATTTTCCCGGGGCTTCAGCCTCAAATGTCCAAACCGGTCTCACGCCAGGTCGTGTAATAGTCACGTTATTTTGATTCATAAATTCGTGCACAGGTTACGATTTTGACGTTTTTTCGTGTATATGCAACGACTTTTGAACGTGTACAGGTCATGCTTTTCGAACCTGCTCAGGGGGACGCTGTTATGGCTGTATATGGCCCAACGCACAGAGACACCACACAGGATACAGATAAGAGTTCAAGTGTTTATTGGACGACGATGTGCAGTGGAGAGGAACAGCCGAGGCTGAGTTAGTAGTTGTCTGAGAGCGAACTGGAACCAGGCAGTGGCGGATCTGAGGAAGGTCCGCAGTTGAAGACAGGCGAAGCAGGTGAATACGACGGAGTTGGCGTGAGGCAGATAGGCAGGCAGCACGGCGGAGCACGGCAGGTGTGGAGCAGGTACAGCAGGATCTGCACAGAGGAATAGTAGTTAGACAAAAAAACAGACGTAGAGTCGAGAGAGTTGCTAGCAGGGATACAGAGCCTAGTTACCACGTCGAGGTTTGTAACGATCTGGCGCTGAGGAGGTGAACAGCCCGGGTTTAAATACTGCAGGTGTGAAATCAGTGAATGAGCCTCAGCTGTGCCAGCGACAGAGCAGGGATGAATGGCCACGCCTCCTGACCCAGTTCCTCCTGACACACCCCCTGCCACTTCAGGTGAAACAGTACAGACAGACACAGAGAGGAAAAAGGGAGACAAACACACAGGAAGGGGGAACAAGGCAGCCGACCCACAACAGACGCGACAACGGGGAAATCAGGCGCCACACGCCGGCCAAAACAACGGGACGGGCCGCCACTTGCGATCGGAGAAATGAGGCGCCACACGCTGGCCAAATCAACGGGACGGGCCGCCACTCGCGGGCCGCCACACGATCCCCGGACTTTCGCCTTATCAACTACTCGCTACCGTCAGCGTTCTGGGCTCACGAAATATGCTTCCCATTAAAATGCATTGCTTTCAATTTCGTAATCGCCACACGAAAAAAAACGGCATTTACGTAACCTGTCCACGACTTAATAGATTACAATAACGTGACTATATAACGACCTGGCATGAGACTGGGCTGAAATGTCTTGAGTGTAGCCCCGAATGTATTTTGAAAAGTTGACTGAATGATTTTGATTGAAGGTCCTGTGTCGTGACATTTACAGTCTATAGTTCAGACTCAAACACACAGAGCTCTTAAGGAGACCGATGCGGCAGATGTGACGCATTTGTGCTCGTTTGTGAAGTGTATTGCTGCCGTAGTTTAGGTTTTCCACTTCCGAAGTAGAGCAATGTATAGCCACTTCCCTAGCTAAACTTTGTGTCATTCAGAGACCAGAGACCCAAATGGGGCTCAGAGACTGTCAGAACTTCTGAGACCTACCATATCAGCAGAGCAATCACGTAATGCAAAGCAGACTATGGTGCATGTAGATTATTTTCTGAAATATAGTGACTGTGTTCTTGTAATAGCCTATCACTTTACTTTTCTCAAAATATCCCGACTCCTCCAATCACAGAGAACACAGATATATTTTGAATTTTCACATGAACATTGAAAATGAGCAGAAATCTTGCTCAAACATGTTTTAAATATTACATTCCAGGGGTTTATAAATCATTGAGGTGAACAATTGTCATGTGCACATTTGATGTTACTTCCCCAACAACAGATGCAAAATAGGAGGGAGAGTAAATGATGCCTAGGCTACGCGTGCTGACACAGACAATTGGAAAAGTCCATCTACAGGAGAGCAAATAGTTGAAAGCAATACAGAATGCCTGAGAGCCTTCCTGCTAAATATTCCATTATGTTTTTATTTTTTGAACTGTCCGCTATGTTTCCCTTTACATAAAGATATTTTCAGCATAAATTGATTCAGAAAAAGATAGAAATAGGTGCATAACAATTCACCAGAATGCAGGAAATTAAGTTTTTAACGCTAGAAAATGTACTGGGAGAGGACCACCGGACTGGCCGCATCATAAATTGCCACACAGATCTGGAAACAAAAGCTTGGCCTTTGAGTTGCCAGGCCAGTTATGATTAGGCCAAATGTTGGTGCCATCTAACTTACATCTACAAACTGGAAGGTAAAATGAACATACACCGGCTACTAACAAGCTGGGCAAGCCAATTGCTGTTTTGTATTGCATTAAGTTTATTTAAATGGGTCCGGTCTAAGCCCCGAACCTCCTCAAGTCCTAGAAACGCCCCTGCAAAGATCAATGTCTGACTCTAGGAATCAGTGACCCGGAAATCGAAATGTGTAGCAAGGGGTAAACTGGAAAAGACAGAATGACAAAATCAAGAGAGACCTGTATGGTGGCCACAATGAGCCTCCTACTGGGGATATTTGGTGGCCACAGAGTAACTTTTTGTGGCCACAGGCTATCGTGCCATGCTTAATGTCGAACCCTATCAAACGCTGAGGGCCGTGACAAAGCGTTGGTCTTTGACGGCCTGGGAAGGAGAATGTAATGACTTGTTGACCCAAGTAACTCCATAAAGTCAACAGTGAATCCTGCTAAAAAAAAATATCTTTAATATGAATGTAGACTTGTACAACAGTGACAAAATGATGATGTGATTAAATCTTTTTGAGAATGTTATATTTGTTTCATCATGTTTTTAAAGTCATTTTAGCAGTTATTTATTTATTTATTATTTGTATTTATTTATTTAGAAAAAAATACTACTGAATCCTTTCTTGTGGGCTTAATTTTTGCCATATTGATAATCACATTACTGGCTTTATATTTTAGTACACTACATTGCATAATTATCTCGTGATAGTACAGTGATCAATAATAGCTTTGCTATTATTGATATTTTTAGCCCTATAAACGCGGTTTTAATCAACATTGACGAGATCTTATCACTGTTATATGTATTTCTTTTAATGTTATTATTTCGGTCTTATTGCTAGGGAAGCTGGAATGCTTTGTTGTTTATTGATCTTTTTAAAACTATAACTCTACATCTATAAACATTTATTTAGATGTTATTATGGTATTCATTTCTTTATTTTAATAATATTATTTCGGTCTTATTACCGGTGAAATATTACAATATGCTACAGAACACTACGATATATTCCGAGCGGGGCGCATTCAAAGCCCGTATCCCACAATGCAATGCAGGCATTTATATCAGATAATCGGACAGCGATCAGCGGGTCTTTAGCGCCAGTAACGCTTCAATGTACATATTTAATCAGTGGTTTTGTTACCTGCAACAACACGTTGCTCAGTTTTGTTCCAGTAAGTTATGCACATAAAAAAAACATTGAGAATGTTCATGTAAAAGAAAAATTGAAAGCAGAGGGACAAATAAGGGAGAATATTAACAATTCATGTATTTTATGTTTGTTAGTTAGAAAGACTTGTCAGTAATAAATTACTGATACATTGTTATGTATATGCCTGTCACAGTTATCTCTGCGACAGGCAAACATCTTATAACGGAGGATATGTTTACATGTATTACGTATTTTTGACATTTGCAATCCATACATGACAGGATTCATAAGTGGCTGTATGATAAGAAAATACAGTGAAAGAATGATACAAAGCACATTGGGGAGACTGGTCATATCACATCTACTCTGAATTATTTAAAAGCAGCAGCCAAAAGAAAAGTGTAGGAGTGAAGCGAGGTGAGGTGTGCAGGTACTGACAGCTTTCTGTCTGGTCTGTTTGGATCCAGCAAAACAAATATTAATAATTTTCATGTAAGAGAAAAGGATTAAAACCAGAGGGACCAAAATGGAGAAAGAAATTGAAAAAAGACCATAAATGTTATTCACTTTGATGTCAGAACAGGCCAATTTAGCAACAAGGTAGTTATCACAATACAAACTGTTTATAATGTTTCCACAGAGAGTCAAACGGATGTTTAAATATAAAGTAATTAAGAATCTCACACAACAGTACAACCATACCACAATAATTAAGATAATCGCCTTGTTAGATGTCATAAGAGTGTTATATTGTAAAGGATAACAGATAGCGAGATATATGTCATAAGAAATAACAGCTAAGTTAGTAAACTCTACTCTGCCATAAGTATACACACAGAACATCTGCAGGAAACAGAAGGGAGCAGAAACAGTGTGAATGTCAGAGAGGATCTGAACCAGAAGGAATGGAAACAACCCTGTACTACCATACAGTTCATTTACAAACAGGCTGCACAGGAAAAGGTACATAGGTTCATGTAAGCTTCTGTTCTTACAGATAACCACAATCAGAGATGTGTTGGTAATAATAATAACAATGTATAACATGGCAGTTAACACGAAATAAAAGTATTTCAAAGTCCCTACATCCACAAACGCTCCAAGAATTATATATGATAAAGTTAAAAAGTTGTATTTAACATTTTTAAGGCAAAAAATATGAACAGAACTGAGCACAAATGTTAAAAACTTAAACATCTACTCCCTCGCCCTCAGACGATTTAAAGACATTTAAATATTTAAATGAAACATGAACACATCCCACACATTTCAGTGTTTGTTACCTGTTTTGCTGCAGAGTGCTGCAGTCACTTCTATCAGCTGTAGAAACATCTGCTGCTTTATAGCTTTTCAGAACAGTAGAAACCAACAGGCCGGTCCTACTTTATCATCAGGGCCCATACCATCCTATTGATGGACCCATTTAGAGACCCCTCCAAGAGTCACCAACCCAAGGGGGCCGTTTCGCCAGGTAACAGGGCAAGGTGGGGCCCTTGTGTTCTGACCCCAGACAACTAAATGTGGTTCAAGGGAGGTGCAATGTCACCACCAGAGTTAGTTGGGGAAGTGGAATTACATTGATATCACCTAGGCATAGGTCTTGCTTTAGAATATGTTTGGGTTCAAATAATCTCCAATCTAAAACAATTTTTGTTTGACTAATCTGACTTTGAGGAATAAAATCCAGAAATTGACATTTAAATCCATACCTTTTCACCACACATGCATAAGGGCATCACATGAAAGAAGTTAAGGAGGAAACATAAGACTTTCACCCAGGAAATAGGTGTCCTGGGAGTCCTACTTAAGGGGACCGGTTTAACAACATGGCATCATGACATTGCGTAAACATACACGCCACTTTCCCAAAGCCAAATGGCGAGTTATCTATACACATTTTGAGTTTTCCACGTGTATGTCTACGCTGTATACAGTGGATGTAAACATACATGCCATGTGGCATCGCCACGTAGTGTCTTATCACGAGAACGTGCCGTACTAAGGTTGGGTTCAGGAAAAAAACATTGGGAAAGGCTTTAGTAACACAAAAAATGACAAAAAACACGACGGTGACCAACGTCCCACACTTAGGAAAACAATAAACGGTTGGGTTTAGGAAAGAAACATTGGGGAATGCTTAAAAAAAAAACGCCACATGTGGGACGCAATCCCTGCTCTCCTGGGTGAAAGTCCTGTGTTTTACCCATCCTCCCTTACACGTAATGTAGGTCAATGGCGGCCGAACAGTGTTGATAAACACACTAAAAAGCGATTATGCATCATCTATGCCAGTGGTTTTCAACCTTTTTTGAGCCACGGCACAGTTTTTACATTAAAAAAATCCTGCGGCATACCACCAACCAAAAATGACACATTGTAGCCTAATAATCAGAATCTGCATTTTTCTTTTTTTTTATGTATCCATCGCTTTTGCAGGCTTACATCGATGATCTCGGCCCTACTGCTTACATCCTGTCACTGATGCGCGCGAAAGGTGGCAGCAGGGCTCCAGACTAACTTTTTTCATTAGGAGCATAGTGGCCCCCAACTGAAAATTTTAGGGACACAACCAAAAGGTGCTGTAGAAATAAAGTTGCCTTGCCTTACAACCTCAGCCTATCATTCAGCCTCCAGGGCACAGAAACCACTGCTGTACGGTGTTCATTTTAGGACATCCTCAGATCTCAGACTCAGGTGTCAGACTCAAACGAAACGGCCTCAGCGTCAGAAAAACCTCTGTCATTCTCAGACAAAACGGCGTCAGCGTCAGAAAAACCTCTGTCATTCTCAGACAAAACGGCCTCAGCGTCAGAAAAAACTTTTTCATCCTCAGACTAAACGGCCTCATCCTAAACGGCCTCAGACTAAACGGCATCAGAAAAACCTCTGTCATCCTAAACGGCCTCAGACTAAACGGCCTCATCCTAAACGGCATCAGAAAAACCGGCGTCATCCTAAACGGCCTCAGACTAAACGGCCTCATCCTAAACGGCCTCATCCTAAACGGCCTCAGACTAAACGGCATCAGAAAAACCGGCGTCATCCTAAATGGCCTCATCCTAAACGGCCTCATCCTAAACGGCATCAGAAAAACCGGCGTCATCCTAAACGGCCTCATCCTAAACGGCCTCATCCTAAACGGCATCAGAAAAACCGGGCGTCATCCTAAACGGCCTCATCCTAAACGGCCTCATCCTAAACGGCATCAGAAAAACCGGCGTCATCCTAAACGGCCTCATCCTAAACGGCCTCATCCTAAACGGCATCAGAAAAACCGGCGTCATCCTAAACGGCCTCATCCTAAACGGCCTCATCCTAAACGGCATCAGAAAAACCGGCGTCATCCTAAACGGCCTCATCCTAAACGGCGTCATCCTAAACGGCCTCAGACTAAACGGCATCAGAAAAACCGGCGTCATCCTAAACGGCCTCATCCTAAACGGCGTCATCCTAAACGGCCTCAGACTAAACGGCATCAGAAAAACCGGCGTCAGAAAAACCGGCGTCAGAAAAACCGGCGTCATCCTCAGAAAAAACGGCAGTGGTGTTTCTGTTAAGTGGTACAGCAAGCAAACTTATTCGTCGGGTAGCTAGCTCAGAGTGATAGAGAAAGAGCTAGCTAAAGCAAACCCATGTTTAGACCTCTAGTTGCCATGGATACTATAAACAAACTCATTTGAAGAATCATAACACGTCTTCAACACGCGACGTGACTATCTGAATACTGTCTATGGAATGCTGCATGCATTGCAGTCTATCGACACAACGAAATTAGTTTAATTATTAGAGCTTCAACAACTGTTCCGCCAGTACAACGGTAATATGCTTGCACCCTTGGATAATAAAAAAAACAAAAACAAAGCTTTGTTAGAAATTGAAGTAATGCAATTGACATTTTTATGAACATTTAAAATGAATGCCTCCACTTGTAGCTAACCTAACTTCACTAGCTAGTCAAACATAAACTAGCAGAAGGTCTATATAGTACACAACATATTTGTTCTATGGTGCTAAAAAAAGTCTCATAAGTATTTGCAACTTGTAAAACACAAGTCATAAATGAATGCAAAGCGATTTGTATCCGCAAATGCGTATCTGTGTCTGTGCATCTAGTCCTTTAGACTGGTATGGAAGGAAATCTACTACTCTGTGCATTATGTATACACACTTTATATTTCCATTTCATTGACTATGAATAAAGTGCTTTATTTCTAAGCAGGGTTTGTGAAGTAGTAAGGCTCTAATTGTGATATGTAACATGTTTTTTTCACAAAGATTGTAATTGCACTGTTTATACAGGTGTTATGTCCGATTTAATGCATGTAGAAGGGTCAAACAAGTCCATTTCACATCCTAATATGAAAATGTAATCCTTTAAGACAGGTAATAGTGAAAGTAAGCAACATAAAACATTTTGTTAACAGTTAAACTTTATTGTTTTGACAGATGACAATATTAATAAAACAAAAGTATTTTGAAAGGGTATTAAATCTAATCTGCAGCTTGAAAAATATTTCACAGCATAAATATAACAGATGGATAAAAACTTCAAGTGAAAATCTCTAAGTTACTTTGTGAAACAAGAGTCCCTTTCACACAGCCTGATCAATGTCTATGGACAGTACAGTCCTTACAGTAGCTGTTGATACTTTAGTTACTGAGCAGTAGACGTATGACACCTGTCGAGCAATAACTTCCTCCTGATGGTTTCTCATACTTTGAGGAGAGGGTCCAAGTATACCTCATCAGTGGTCAGTCAGATCTGTAAAACATGGCAGATTCAAGTGTTATATTAAACAAGGCTATCATTTTTTAATCTCGGTGTACAACTGTACATTTAGTCTTGAATAAAGGAGCAGTGTTGTAAAGATAATGGGTATATGCTCAGTCTAGGTGCTAGTTCTGAGTTTATCACCAGGTTCACTTAGGTGTGTCGGCCAGAACACTTTATGAGTATGAAATGAAGAGCTGAGAGATGGTTCTTATTCTGTTTATTTCTTCCTCTTTCTTGTGAGTTGTTATTGTTACTGAAGCAGTAATATATATACCAAACATAATATAAACATTAGTCAGAATATGGCTATATATCTCTTAAACTCCAATAATGTAAGCAGAGAAAAAGGATTCAAACGCTTATTATATGGGATTCTCTCAGACGTTTTCGCCCATCCATTAAGTTACCGCTAACGTAGACAACACTTCCTGTTATCTGTGATATGCTTTAAAGCTAACAAAACTGCTGGATGCTTTTATTTTGACACCCCCCGGAACGGATGCTATGTTCCGTTCGAGTTAGCAAAGCCTCGCTAGAGAAGCCGCGATAGTTGTACAGAAAACAATATTTAACACCACTTATACTCAACCAAAAATTACTGAACAACCCTAAAAAGTAGTAAAAGTAAAAAATTGCCATCTGATTCGCAGCTTCCGATTCGACAGTTAATGGGAAATTTATGGGGAACTTAAAACTGTCCGATTCTGGAGGGAAACATAATAAGTGTGTTTTATACATAATTAGCCTAATCATTTACCTTAAAGACTAAGACTCATTCAATACAGTAAGAGGTTCAAAAAACGTAGGATCAGTCACTTAGCAATGTTATTGGCTGCAAACAGGACACATTTGAAGCTGTGGTGGGGAGGAGGTCACTGAACAAACTGTTATCTATCATGGATAACTCCGACCACGCTTTCCAATACAAATCTAAATTATGTTTCCCTGCTGAATCGGAAAGTCGTCCCTACATTGTCGTCCCTTAAACTAACTTTCATCCACATTAAATATCAGAAATAACAGCTGGTTTAACTAAGAAATACAATATCAGGAGTGATGCTGCAAATATACTTGGCTAGCTACTCTTCTAATTTAACTAAGCACACTCTGAAGAAAGGTGCCGCTCACAACTAGTTACAATCCAACTGACCGACTAACTGTATCATACTGCTTATTAGCTAACTGTGTGACGTCAGCTATAATATACCCGTATGTATATGCGGGAGTAAACGTGAAACAATATGGTCAACTGTAGGCTACTAAATAATAGCAACACTAACATAACTTTGGGGCCTTTTCTACAAGCTGCATACGTGTGTTTAGCCTACCCAGTGTATGGCTGTACTAATAAACATGGTTACAATGTGTCGAGCAAATGTTAAATTTAAAGTCTTTATAGTTTAACTTACAACATCATCGATTGATTCCTAGATCACCTAGTTTAATATAATAGGCCTAGTACCAAATATATCCACTAGCTTTACAAATACCAAGCAAGTCCATCCGAGCTAGCTAAGTTAGCATTGCTGTTTGTCGTTATCACGCTCTAAAAAGTGGCAATCTGTCACTGCCACCATAACAACACAAAGCAAATTGTAAATGCACTGCAACAATGATGGTGAAAACATAAATGTAATTTATCTGACGACAAAGTCCTAATAATATCAACTTACCCGGAGGAAGATTCTGCCAACTGTCTCTGGAACGGATCGGGTACTGACACCGTTTTGTCTGAGAAGGTTTTTTCTGATGCCGTTTTTTCTGATGCCGTTTAGGATGACAGAGGTTTTTCTGATGCCGTTTAGGATGAGGCCGTTTAGTCTGAGGCCGTTTAGGATGACGCCGGTTTTTCTGATGCCGTTTAGGATGAGGCCGTTTAGGATGACGCCGTTTAGGATGACGCCGGTTTTTCTGATGACGTTTAGTCTGAGGCCGTTTAGGATGACGCCGTTTAGGATGAGGCCGTTTAGGATGAGGCCGTTTAGGATGACGCCGGTTTTTCTGATGCTGTTTAGTCTGAGGCCGTTTAGGATGAGGCCGTTTAGGATGAGGCCGTTTAGGATGACGCCGGTTTTTCTGATGCTGTTTAGTCTGAGGCCGTTTAGGATGACAGAGGTTTTTCTGATGCCGTTTAGGATGAGGCCATTTAGGATGAGGCCGTTTAGGATGACGCCGGTTTTTCTGATGCCGTTTAGTCTGAGGCCGTTTAGGATGACAGAGGTTTTTCTGATGCCGTTTAGTCTGAGGCCGTTTAGGATGAGGCCGTTTAGTCTGAGGCCGTTTAGGATGACGCCGGTTTTTCTGATGCCGTTTAGTCTGAGGCCGTTTAGGATGAGGCCGTTTAGGATGACAGAGGTTTTTCTGATGCCGTTTAGTCCGAGGCCGTTTAGGATGAGGCCGTTTAATCTGAGGATGAAAAAGTTTTTTCTGACGCTGACGCCGTTTTGTCTGAGAATGACAGAGGTTTTTCTGACGCTGAGGCCGTTCCGTTTGAGTCTGACACCTGAGTCTGAGATCTGAGGATGTCCTAAAATGAACACCGTACTGCTGTGCCTGCTCGGCTCTGAGGAAGTGTAACGTCAACAGCACCGCGACCGCTTTAGGCTCGCCATTAATATCATATCACAGCAAACGCTGTCTGCTTGAAGTTATGAAAAACTGTAACCACACTAGAAACCACTTTATCGGCATTTCTGTGACTCACTGTGACTTCCACAAAACAGCAGAGCCGACGTAGTTCGCATCGTCTGCAGCTCTGCGTGTGTGCGAGTGTGTGCGTGTGTGTGCGAGTGTTTCAGAGCTCTGCTCTCTGTCTCTGTGTTTCAGAGAGGACAGATAAGCTTGTGCTTACGCGCTCTCAGGTACCGAAATGTCAACGTTTAACGTGTAAAAAAAGGGGGCAAATTTACTGGTCGCACAGGTGCGACTGGATGTAAAATTCAGTCGCACACTCAAATTACTGCCCTGCTGGCAGTAATTTTATTGTCTTAAATCAACAAGGTCATTATTGCGCTATACTGCCACCTACTGACACAGAATAGTATTTAATTTCTCTGCCAGTCATCATATTGAGGCACAGATGCGCAACAATGGAAAATGATTTGCAGTAACTCAATAAAAAAATTTGTTGGACCAATTAAGTAAAATCGGATAATTTCCCACGGCACACAGGACGATCTCTCACGGCACACTAGTGTGCCGCGGCACAGTGGTTGAAAATCACTGTTTTAAGGGATTCGGGAACAGGCGCAAAAAAATGGCTCACCAGCGCCCCCTACAAAGTTAAAAGAATTGAGCCCCTGCAGTACATTTGACTTAGACTCGCAAAACTTGGTACACATATGTAGCATGTCAAGATGTACAAGAAACGTCATTGGAGCCATACCCTAAACCCAACAGGGTTTTTTTTAATGGAAAGTTCGAAATTAATGCAACTTTGGCCATTTCTTCTACTCCTAGAGATTTCATCCGATCAACTTCAAATTTGGTCTGTGCCATCTTAAGACGTTAAAGATGAAAAGTTATTAAAAGAAAAACTTGAGCAGCAGGTGAGGCTGAGGAACATCACATCCAGCACCCGGACTATTAGCACTGGCGCCCCCCAGGGGTGTGTGCTCTCCCCACTGCTCTTCTCCCTCTACACCAATGACTCTACCTCAGGAGACCCATCTGATAAACTCCTGAAGTTCGCTGACGACACAACGGTCATCGGCCTCATCCGGGACGGTGATGAGTCGGCCTACAGACGGGAGGTTGATCAGCTGGTGCGGTCAGAAGAACCTTGAGCTTAACACGCTCAAAACTGTGGAGATGATCATGGACTTCAGGAGGAGCCCCCCACTCTTCCTCTCATCACCATACTCAACAGCCCTGTGTCTGCTGTGGAATGCTTCGGGTTTATGGGATCCACTATATCCCAGGACCTAAAGTGGGAGCTCAACACTGACACCATCATCAAGAAGGCCCAGCAGAGGATGTACTTCCTGCACCAGCTCAGGAATATCAACCTGCCTAAGGAGCTGTTGATCCACTTCTAGACAGCCATCATCCAGTCTGTCCTCTGCACGTCCATCATTGTCTGGTTTGGAACTGTCACCAAAAAGGACAGGAGCAGACCACAACGGACAGTTAGGATGCCAGAAAAGATCATCGGTGCCAACTTGCCCTGTATTCATGACGGTCAGGAAACGGGCAGGAAACATCACTGCAAACCCTTCCCACCCCAGACACAACCTGTTCCAGCTTCTCCCCTCTGGTAGGTGCTACAGAGCACTGTACGCCAAAACCAACAGACTCAGGAAAAGTTTCTTTCCACAAGTCATCACACTGATGAACAATGTTCTGATTTCAGAGCTGTTCATACTGTTCATATTGTAATATAATACTTATACAATAACATAATACTTATTTTTTCCAACATCCTTTGCACTATACTCAATAATTAAAATAATAATAATTTAACAAAAGTTTGTTTTGTATGCGTAAGCACATTGGGCCTCATTCACCAACCGTTCTTACGAAGAAATTTGTTCTTAAACCCTTCTTACGCACTTTTTTACGAAGATTCTGGCACTAATGTTTTCTTAACTTGGATTTGTTCTTAGCTAAGAACAAAATCTACGAACACTGAAAATCACTCTTACGCACATTTTAGTGATGACAATTTGCTCCAAATGATTGGTTACTGCATTTTATTTAATTCTACAGTCGTTTACAATGATAGTATTGTACTGTAATGTATTTCTGATCATTTGTTGATAAAAAATTATATTATTCAAAAAAGACACAAACACTGCAATTTACATCAGAAATTAAACTGATTAAATCCTGCGTTATTTGGTGATTGATCGCTATTTATAGGGCCGAAATGCAGTGGTAGAATGTAACAAAGTACAAATTCTTCGTAACTGTACTTAAGTACATTTTTCACGTATCTGTACTTTACTTAAGTAGACTCAATAGTGCATAGCCTACTTTTGACTTTTACTTTGTTATATTTTGCAGAAATTATCTATACTTTCTACTCCACTACATTTCTACAATGTTCCGTTACATTTTCTGATCAGTTTCCCCCCTGCCAAAACGTCTTCCTGACCGTCACACGTTTGTCTCACGAGTGAAGTTTGGTTGCCATAGATACTGTATATATGGGGCACTGCTGATCCAAGCCGGCTCCGGTGCTTTTTATCAGGTTAGAGGTTATATCAGAATAGGTTTACATGGTTTAATTTTCAGAAAACACCATATTTTTGTTGTACTGCACATAACTGCAGCTCTTTTCACCCGGTGTGTTGAGCTCTCTCTTTTAGCTACAGAGTGAGGTACCGCACTTCTGTTCCATCTTTGTTGGGAGTCGCACATGCACAGTACCTAGGTAGGGACTACTAGCCAGTCAGAAGCAGAGTATGAGGGCGTGCCCTGACAGTACCTAGGTAAGGACAACTAGCCAGTCAGAAGCAGAGTATGAGGGCGTGCCCTGACAGTAGCTAGGTAAGGACTACTAGCCAGTCAGAAGCAGAGTATGAGGGCATGCCCTGACAGTAGCTAGGTAAGGACTACTAGCCAGTCAGAAGCAGAGTATGAGCGCGTGCCCTGACAGTACCTAGGTAAGGACTACTAGCTAGTCAGAAGCAGAGTATGAGGGCGTGCCCTGACAGTACCTAGGTAAGGACTACTAGCCAGTCAGAAGCAGAGTATGAGGGCGTGCCCTGACAGTACCTAGGTAAGGACTACTAGCCAGTCAGAAGCAGAGTATGAGGGCGTGCCCTGACAGTACCTAACTGTCTGCTATGAGCACATTCACCGTCACTCTCTCTCTCTCTCACTAAACACCGAGCTATTCCTTAAAGGAGCTTCCCCGGTCTTGTAACACAGGGAGAGCCTGCCAGAGCTTCTTGTATTTGGTCCGAAAGTCCGAACCATCCCAAAAATGCTTTCACACTATAAACAAACCGGACCATGGTTAACATTCTAAGTCTAATTTTATTCATAATAAATAATGAATATTATAATAAAATTCTCCGTCCACAGATTGTGTGGCCCTGCTGATTATAGAAATGATTCATGTTTTCATGTGTGCAAGGATCCACCCAATTGTGACCTCAGCTTCTACACAAAGAATCTAGGGGTGTCCCCGACTAAGAATTTACATAGTCGAATCAGATTCTGTCAAGTCCTGACTATTGTCGAATCAGTAAGGTTGTGTGTCAAGCTCTTTTTTTTCTTTAAGATTATTTTTGTGGGCTTTTCCACCTTTAATTGATAGGACAGCTCTAACCACTGAGCCAACCTGGCCATTGTAAAGCTCTTTTTGTATAAAAACTTTGTATAAGGGTTGCAGGGGTGTAGATAATTTTTATGAGGTTTGGAGCGCACACTCGCCAAGTCAAGCAGTCAGCAGCTGGCACGCAGTCCTGGTGACGAGAAGCGGAGCGCAGAGAGCAAAAGTCTGCTGTCCTGCTACGCGTGCTCGCAACTTGTTTAGCAGTCCTCTTGTCATAATGTTTTTCTGCTACAAATGCAAACCTTGTTACATATGACGCCGCTGCTTGCTGTTCTGGTGTGCAGGATTTGGTAATCATTGGGGCAGACGGATCATGCTGTGGGCTGTGCATTGGATCACAGCTGTGCTTCTGTATCGGCCAGTGGCGCACAACTTGTATCTTGCTTTGGGTCATCTTTTACTATTTGAAAGTGCACCCTTTAGATTTTCTTTTCCCAGATATTTTCAATTAAAGGTTTAAATCCCTGCCGCCAAAATGCTCCCCCATTGGTCACGGATCGTCCAAAGTGAAATTTCAATCAGTTATTCGGGCAGATGGATTTATTCACCCACTTTAAAAAGATATAGTAAAAGCTTCTTTCTTTACATTATAAGCTGTATATTAACATATTGGGAGAAAACAGGTAGTTAAAATCTGACATTGAGCACCCCCCTGAAGCCAAAATGGCAACGTCGTACGCCTCTGCAAAGATTTGATTGTGAGATTGGCAGGCGAATCCGACTGGGGTTTATTTGGGGTCACCCCTAAAGGAATCTAAATAATACAATTCATATAAAGTAAAAATATTTTCTAATGTGTGTCTGTCGGTCTTGAAGTTGTGACAGAGCAGTCTGATGGGAGGTCATTACCCGCCAGTCTCTGAGGATCGTGCTGATTGGTCTCACTAATTTGCTTCAGAGGGAATAAGTGGAAACTGTGGCTAATGTGAAGAGACCTCAGGGACAAACATGTTGACAGGCGGAAATGACCTTTGTGAGGGACTTCAGTGAGATGCAGTGATGTAACTTCTCCTAACACCTTTGAGAGGTTACATCACTTACAGAAGAGAGTAAAGTTAGTTTTATTAAGAAGCATCACTTTAGATTGTAAGAAGTTTAAAGCTCAATATTATAAACTGCAACAACCATGTAGACAAAACAATATGTGTAGACAAATGGGCGTAGAGTTGAAATGCGGAAATATGAAATCTGCAAACTTGTTTATTTGTGGTGTCATTTTCAGCCGCAACTGTAACCTTTAAAGAAATATGATTTAACGCGGAGGATCTGACTAGAGTTGCAAAGTTTATTCAAATACTAGTTAACTGTTAAATTAATCGCCAACTATTTTGTTAATCGATTAATCGTTTTGAGTAATTTTATATAGATAAAAAGGTCAAGATTCCCTATTCCCTGCATCTTAAATATGAATATTTTCTAGTTTCTTCACTCCGCTGTGACAGTAAACTCAATATCTACAAAACAAGACATGTGGGGACATCATCTTGGGCTTTTGAGCAACACTGATTGACATGTTTCACCTTTTTATGACTTTAAATAGACAAAACATCTAATCAGTTAATTAAGAAAATAATCAACAGTTGAATCCAGGATAAAAATATTTGTATAAAATTATAGATCTGTCGTCTCTGCTGTCCTTATTTTCTGTACTGTGTTGCTTTGCTAGCATCCATGATAAACCAAATCTAGCATTAGGAACAGCAACATTTCCGCACCGATTAGACTAGGCTAGTTTGGTTGGTGTAATTTTCTTTCGCCTGCGGCCAACATGTAAATTAGGTCTCCAAGCTAATGTTAGTCAAAGTGTTGACATATGAAACCTTCAAATATGCATTTTAGATGAAGGAGATGAAAGGATATCCAGCTATTCCTTGCCCCCTTTTGCTCAGCGCCCAATTACTTCCTCAGTTGAGGTCACCGGTGTCCCATCCTTACTTTACACAGCTTCTGGTTTTCCAGAAGCACCTTGTTGCCGACTGAAAGTCCTTCTCAATGGCTTCTCCGAACTTCACCCCCACCCGCTCCTTTGCCTCTTTCATGGCAGAGGCTGCAGCCTTCGGGCCTGTCGGTACCCTGCAACTGCCTCCGGAGTCCTTTGGGATAACATGTTCCGGAAAGACTCCTTCAGTTGGATGGCTTCCCTGACCACCGGTGTCCACCATGGTGTTCAAGGGTTAAAGCCCCTTGAGGCCCCTAATACCTTTAGACCACAACTCCCCACCGCAGCTTCAGCAAGGGAAGCTTTGAACATTGCCCACTCCAGTTCAATGCCCCCAACCTCCACAGATATGCCAGAAAAGCTCCTCCAGAGGTGGTAGTTGAAGAACTCTTGGACAGGGGCCTCCTCCAGATGTTCCCAGTTCACCTGCACTACCCGTTTGGGCTCCCCAAGTCTGTCCAGAGTCTTCCCCCATCCCCTGACACAACTCACCACTAGATGGTGATCAGTTGACAGCTCCGCCACTCTTTTCCCAGTTATCTTGTATCAAATCATAACATAAGAGTCATCTCGAGACACTTTACAGATAGAGTAGGTCTAGACCACACTCTATAGTTTACAAAGACCCAACAATTCTAGTAATTCCCCCAAGAGCAGGCATTTCCAGTCATTACAAAAGAAAGTTATACGTGCCATATCATGGTCAAAAGTAAATGCTCCCACTGACCCTCTTTTCCAAAGTTACAGTATTTTCAACCTTGCTGAATGTACAATATTTTACAATGCCTGCATAATGTATAATGTTGTAAATATGCTTAACAACAGACTTTGTGACCTCATTCCAATCTAGTCTCCCTTGCATACATATAGGACAAGGAAAAAGCATCTTATTAATGGTAAAAAAAACGGAAACTGAAATGCACAAGCTTTAGTGTCGTGTGCAGAGGGCCACACGTTTGGAATAAGGTTACACTATAAAAATTAGAGATGTTCCGATACCGATACCAGTATCCCCTATACCAGTATTGGTATCGGTGATACCAGTATCGGTATCGGCTCCGATACTGCCTAAAACGCTGGTATCGGTATCGGGAAGTACTGGAGTTGCGCCGATCCGATACCACGTAATAAAGCCCTAAGGAAAATCTATGTTAAAGTAGTTTATTTATGTTCTTTTTACGTTATAACTGACTGTCAAACTGCATAGTAAAAGAAAGTCCTGTGGCATTCATTGTTTGTCTTTGTTTATGTTGTGTCTCGGTCATCTGCTGCTACTCGCCGTGCTCTCTGGCTCATCCGGCACGTCGCCTGGGGTTTTGCCGGCCGTCATGTGGCCGTCGGCGGACGGTTATTTCCTCGGCTGAGGGACCAGGTCGTTTTGACTCCGCTGTACCGTCTCCCACTCAGTTAAGTTGTTCTTTCGTATTGCCGCCCGGGGTTTGCACGGTTCGGGCTGCGGGTACTGTGTTCCATGGCACTGTCTAACTTCTGGTTCAGTTGTGTTCGGGGGTTTACTTGCACTGGCACTTGCTACGCTTTGAGCCGGTCGGCGGGCTTTGTTTTACTTGACTACGTTATGGTTAAGCGGGCTCATTCTGCAGGGCACCTACATTCTTTAGTAGGTATGTAGGCGTGCTGCTTATATTTCGGTCGTGCTTTTATGTAGCATGCCCTTCGACTACTCAATCGGCCTTCTTCCACTCGTGCGGACTGCGGTGGTTTATCTCTCTTCCTATTTCTGTGTCGTTGTTATTGAGTTTTGTGATTTATTTCTTGGATTGGGACAGTGCACATTGAGCCTCAACTCTGTGGGTTTCCGGTGTTGGCCGGTCAGCTAGTTGCGTTTGAGCTCCGGTGGTTACACTGTCTACTTCAGTGGAGCGTGTATTTACGTGCTGTGCTGGTGTAGACTCTGCCTCTTAACACTGCTTCGTTTTATCAGGTGTTTACTAAGCGGTGGAATGGTTTCTATGCATTAGCCTACTGTGGTGGCAAATTTTGTTTTAAACATTTGTTTGATGATGTTGACCATTTGCTTCTGCTGCCTGCATACTTATGTTGCGTGCCTTGGGCTCATGGTGGCAAGTGGCGTTCGTTCGTTGTCTCTGTCGGTGCTTATCATTACTAGATGGTGGATGGTTTTTTGTTTTGGGGGGGGTCTTCGGCGGAGCACAATTGGGTTGACTGCATCAAGTCACGCTCCCTACATCACTGTGGATGCGTTATGGGGGTGGCGCTAATGGCCTCGTGAGTTGTGCACGTTCCGAGCAGACCCTCTGATTATGTAGTACTCAACACTACGATGGCTGTTTAATCTGTGTTCCAGCGTGGACTACATATGGTGTAAAATAAGGGCATGGGTGTCTAGTAGTTACTTTTAGACTGTTTTAATCATTTTGCAGCCCCTCATTGGCTACTACGCCTATCTTCTTAGCTGTGGCGTGTTTGTGTAGGCTTCTGTGGCTCAGTGGTAGAGCGGGTGCCTGCCAATCGGGAGGTTGGTGGTTTGATCCCTGGCCCTGCAGTCCCATGTCGAAGTGTCCCTGGGCAAGACACTGAACCCCGTGTTGCCCCCGATGCTTCGCATCGGAGTGTAAATGTGTGTGAACGAATATCTGATGAGCAGGTGGCACCTTGTACGGCAGCCTCGGCCACAGTGTATGAATTTGTGTGAATGGTGAATGTTCTGTAATACGTAAAAGAGCTTTGAGTAGTCGTTAGACTAGGAAAGCGCTATATAAAAACAGTCCATTTACATTCCACAACGTCTGATCATCGCTGCTGGATATTTACGTTCGTATTGGTGATAATTGGCTTTTCGAATGGGCCACGCACCACTGGCTTCCTGGCTGGTTAGGATTGTATGGGATATCGTGTTCATTGTTTTCTATGGACCATTGTGATATCTTTGTGTGGTCTACTGTTGGTGTGTTTATATTGTATTTGGTGTATGGGTGTGTTTTCTCTATTTCTTTGGAGCTTGCGGACCTTTGGTCAACTATGGGTGTTTTCAACGTAAAATATTATGGTTGACCTGAACTGACTTGCATATCTCCTAGTGGGGATCCTACTGTCGCGACGGCCGGTGATGTAGCTGTTGCATGGAACTCTTACCCTTCTTCGCTGTAGCCTCCTGTGCCTGGCGCGTCTTTAATTCTCTGTGCCTGGCTATCCCAGTACGTGCTGCAGGGATCCGGTGGTCTTTCGATCTTGGCTATCATGAGCAGTGATTGGGTTTCGTCCACTGTTGTGAACTCCCTCTTGACTTAACCTATCTACTCCGCTGTTATATACATTATGGTTGCATGTCCTCTTACTGTATCGTGGTCATAGCGATCTCTAGACCTTCACTTTTGAGCTGGTGCGGTACCTGTGTCTGCTATTCACCAGGGGTGGTACGGTTCACAAAACCCACGGTTCGGTTCGTATCACGGTTTTAGGGTCACGGTTTTCGGTTCAGTACGGTTCTTATTTTTTCTTTATCACTCCAGAATATACTTCAGCATATTGCTAAAATTAGCATATTGAATTCATGTTGAACAAAACGTGCACACAGTGGCAGTTCTATATTGTTTTATTTCATCATAGGTAACGTGAAATCCAAAATGTTCCCACACACCAGACTATAAACGACGCTGGCGCATCCTCCATCTCTGGGCAGCCTCTCTCCCACCTGACATTTCTGCAGGTGACGTGACGTGACCTGCAGCGGCACTCCGCTCCACTTGAGGAGCGGTCGGCTCGGTGTCTCTCCAAATCTGACGAAAATCTTTTAAACTGACCTTTGTCGATCTGAAATGAAGACAGATTCAGCAACTGCATGGCCTATTTCTCGCTTAAAATGTTTTCAGAAACACGTTTCGGTGAACTATTTTAGTACAATATGAGATCGTATTCTGAACGAGCCGCCATTACGGTCTCTTTTGATATTAGGGTCCAGCCAGACCCATGTGACGCAATCGTCCAATCAGCTGCCATGGGTTGCGTTTCTCACACCCATCCCGCTCGTCATTTCCAGTAAGTGTTTTAACACAGGTGTCGAAAGTGGGCACTACGGCAGTAAGAGGTTAGTGCACATTAACAGTGTACTGACTAACCGTGCGGTACACACGCTCCGAACCGAGACTAGCAAACCGAGCGGTTCGGGTGTTTTTTCATGAACCGTACCACCCCTACTATTCACCTTCTTTTACCTTGTATCCGTGGGTTTCTCTTGTTCAGTGGTTGCCCCTTCTGCAGGGTTTTCGCGGCCACTGGCCTCCCACTTTCTCACATACTGATTATATTGTACTTTCTGGCATTTGCCCCGTCCTATGGCTTGCTGCGTCTGGGGCTGTCTAGGGACCGGAAGCAGATTTCTGTCCTGTGTGTGGTAGTCAGAGTATCGGTGACAAAATTATGGAGAGCGCTCTCAATGTAACAATATAATGCTTTTGATGAGAAGCTTCACCTGACCAGCAGTCACTTACAATGTTAATAATTCTCGCTACGTCCCTGATATGATATATCTCCATGGTGGATGCTCTGTCTCGTTTCAGATTCGGACTTTCGGGGCCTCTGGCGGCAGCAGCCGGTACCAGTAGTGCTTCCTTCTCTCACACAACTGGCGTTTTGGTACTCGGGAATCCCTTTCATTCTATTTAGTGTTAAGTATGTAGCACAAGTATGTAAGTGTGTCCACTCTGGTAAGTATGATTTTGCTTGGCGTGCTGTCGACTTATTCTGCGTTCTATTGTCATGGTCATACAGATTCATAGTATTATCCATTTCAAATTATTAGTGGATATTTGTCATTAAGGCCGCGCACTAAATCACTCTCACCTCTATTTCTGACTTTTCCCTATGCATAGATGTTGGTTAAACAGCGTTGGGAACTAGTCCTCCTCAAAGCTAACAATTCATCAAAGTGTTATTCTAATAATTCCTTTAGAATGGGGGGCTGCTACTTCTGTGTTAGTCAAGGGGTCTCCAGTACTTCTCTACAACAGCTTGGACGATGGGCTTCCTCTGTGTACTCTTCATCTATTCACCTGATGTAGAAGATGTCTTCAATAACCAGATCTTTTAAACTTGATGGTGGTAACATGCAAATAACTGGTGGTGGTGTATGAATGGGCGTGTTCTCAATTGGTTCCGACGTATTGTTTTACTGTTTGATCAAGTAGATTTGATGTTGCTTCTAGTTGGTTCCTGTCTGAATTCCCCATGTTTTGTGTATGTTCAGCCTGACTCGCTGATATGTGTGTTGCCTATAATTACAGGTGCCATTGTAACTGCAGAGGTCTGTGGTTTTTCCTGCCCGGTTGCCGGAAATTCATGTCCAGCTGAATTGCTGGTAAAATCTTTTGTTTGTACCGGCCTGAATCGCCGATGTTTTGTTTTCCGGCCTAAATCGGCGATGTTTTGTTTGTACCGGCCTGAATCGCCGATGTTTTGTTTCCGGCCTGAATTGCCGATGTTTTGTTTGTACGGGCCTGAATCGCCGATGTTTTGTTTGTACCGGCCTGAATCGCCGATGTTTTGTTTCCCGGCCTGAATCGCCGATGTTTTGTTTGTACCGGCCTGAATCGCCGATGTTTTGTTTCCCGGCCTGAATCGCCAATGTTTTGTTTGTACCGGCCTGAATCGCCGATGTTTAGTTTCCGGCCTGAATTGCCGATTTTTTGTTTGTACCGGCCTGAATCACCGATGTTTTGTTTTCCGGCCTAAATTGCCGATGTTTTGTTTGTACCGGCCTGAATCGCCGATGTTTTGTTTTCCAGCCTGAATTGCTGGTATGTAGTCTGTTTTTAACCTGCATAAGTTTGTGCTTGTTCCGTCCTGTGTGACGTCTTACCTAGTATGGTTCAGTGCTTATTACTCTAATTATTCACTGACTATTCAACACATTCATGCTCTCTATCACCATACAGAGTTGTTGCAGCTTTAAGGTATGTTTATTCATGTCATTTAATCTCTTAAATTCTTTTCAGTTTTGGGGGATGTGTTTGGTTTTCCTACACATTAGATTTGTATAGATACCCCTTTACAATGGAGACTAATCTCCAAATAATTGTTTTTACCTACGTGGTTATATCTTAGTAATAAATGTTTGCATATCTGCAACGGAGTCTCTCCTGATTGAAATGGTTTCTCTTTTCTTTTTGTGTAGGTTGTAAATGTTATTGTGTAATACATGTTTACTTTTTTATCCAAACAATATGATTTATGATTTATAATGTGTATTATTTGCTAGTGTCTGGGTCCCTTTACACAAGCTTTAACTAGTTTACCAGGGTGTCCCATTCCACATATCTGCATTATGTCCTCTGATTGTACTTGTCTTTAACTTTTGTGAATAGATTGAACCTTGAACCTTGAACCTTCAACCATGGGTCCATAACATGCAGCCTCAGATCAGAAGATACAATTACAAAATCGATCATTGCCCTTTGTCCTAGGGTGCTCTGGTACTAGGTACACTTATGAGCATTATGTTCGAACATGGTGTTCATTATAGACAATCCATGACTAGCACAGTAATCTAACAACAAATGACTGCTCGGGTTCAGATCCTATTAGAACTACGGCGTCCCCTACTGGAGTCCCATGCAGGACTTCAGTCTCCAAGAAAGCTGAATACTCTGAGCTGCTGTTTGGTGCATATGCACAAACAACCCGTAGGCGTTGCAAGGCGACCCACTTGTCTACCGGGGTAAACTCCAATGTAGCCCTACTCTGCATGGGGCCTGTCAGTATCCCCAAACCCGCCGGTCATCTAACACCCTTTACAACTCCAGAGAATAATAGAGTCCAACCCCTATCCAAGAGAATAGTTCCAGAACCGAGACTGTGCGTAGAGGTAAGCCTCACTAGATCTAACTGTTGCGCTCCACCTCAAGCACCCATGTGGCAGCGCAACCGACCCCAGTAGTTTCTCCAACAGGTTGAATATATGTCTATTTTTAATTTGTCTCTGTCTATTGTTCGTCTTGTCCTTTTTTTGGCAACATAACAGGATCTATGGAGACCGATATCTCGCTTCCATGTATGCCGAGTGTGTATTATGGTAGTGACAATAAAACTGGAGAATGGAGAGGGGTTTGCCACATAGCTTCTTCGTGCTGTTCCCGGCCAGGTTCGGTGGCAAACCCGGCCACCAGTCGCTCGCTGACGAGCCATCCGTCTAGGCCTGGCTCCAGGTGGGGGCCCCGGGCTTCCTCCAGGCCGGGTTATTCTTCCTCGTTGACTCTTTTAGGAACATTCTTAGTCCGACCCCTCGCCTGAGACCACTTTGCCCTGGGAGACCCAACCAAGAGCACCAGGCTCCAGACAACACAGGCCTCAGGTTCATAGGGAAACATCAGAACCTCTTTACCAAGAAAAGTGAACAGAAATTCCGAAAACTAAAATTTAAACTACAATCAAAACTCATTTTTGAATAATTATATAACAGAATGACAATATATAATTATTTTATTCAAAAATTACATTTTATTTTAGTTTAGATTTTACTTTTGGATTTTATTCTTAGTTTTCAGAGTGTGTTTGTTTGATTTATTGCTGACAGTTATTGTATGAAATAAATAACAGTATAGACTTATTTTCAGCTGCTGGACAGTTGCTGCACAGGTACTGCACCCATTTGTATACACGGATTGTTTTGTCTACATTATTGTTGCAGTTTATGATATGGATCCATAAACTTCTGACAATCTAAAGTGATGCTAATTAATATAATTAACTTTGATCTGTAAGTGATGTAACCTCTCAAAGGTGTTGGGCGAAGTTACATCACTGCATCTCACTGATGAAGTCCCTCAGGTCAAAGGTCATTTCAGCCTGTCAACATGTTTGTCCTGAGGTCTCTTCACATTAGCCACAGTTTCCATTAATTCCCTCTGAAGCAAATTACAATCAGAGCTGTTGACCAACAAGACCAATCAGCACGGTCCTCAGAGACTGGCGGGTAATGACCTCCCATCAGACCGCTCTGTCACAACATCAAGACGGACAGACACATTCGAAAATATTAATTTGAAATATTCTTATTATAAAAATCTAAATATTATCAACAAACTGATGTACCCAGCAGTCAATTATATAAATAAATCACTGTGTGTATTGTCTTGTCAGTTCATACACACACACACACACAGACACAGACAGACAAACACACACACACACACACACACACACACACACTTACTTAATTGAGCCATCATACAACATTATGAGTGCTGATCTCCTTATCTAAACTGCTTTTTATTTTCTGGTTTCATAAGTTTTGGGTTTCATCATTACAGTTTTTTTCCAACTGCTTACACACAATCTTTTCATGTCACACGATTTTTGAATCCTCTCCCTCAAAGTGCAAAACTACACAGCAAATCTCCAAAACCCTATCAGCTATTTCTCAGCCTTTCATTCAGTTTTCAATTACATAAAATTTTTTTATCAAAACACTACACACAATTCTCTACTTAAGACACAACAATCTAACAGGAAGTGACTTGCCTTCCTTTTCCAAACACAAACAATCAAAATGCTGCACTTATTTACCAGGGCACACACACACTCCTCACATGTGCAAACACATTATGTCATAACTGAACACTAACCAATCACTGCTTTAGTATAGGCCTATACATAGGTCAAAGGTCAGATTACCTGTTTTGAACAATAGATGCCAACAATAGACAAAGAGCAAGGGGAGGAGGAGGGAGAGACAGGGGATAACAACGAGGAGGAGGAGGAGGAGGAGGAGGAGGAGGAGGAGGAGGAGGAGGGACAGAAGGAGAGCCATCTCTGATGAGATCAGGGCCACACTTATTCATCATGTGATCAACCACGGATTGACCAATGAGAGAAGCCCATCTTGAGTAGCTTTTTTTCTAAAATTGATACCTTTGGTTACACACACACACATACACATACACACACACACACACACACACACACACACACACTCTTTATTCTAAAATTGATACATTTGGTTACACACACACATACACACACACACACACACACATATTCTTTATTCTAAAAATGATACCTTTGGTTTACATATGTTTGTACTTGTATTTTCTTGTTTTATGCTACTGTAAACAACACTGATCTACTCTTACTAACGTGATGTTTTGCCCAATAAATATTTTCTGTTTTACTGTAACATTACATTGTTTTTTACAGTGCACTTTTCAACCACTCTCAGCAGATGACTTTCTCTCTAGAACATTGTAAATGTAGATATAAGCCTATGAGAGACTAAAGAGCTTTAGATTTGGAACAACAGTGTGTACATGGTATAGCCAATAATTTACTATTATGAAAAAAGTGTTTGCCATTTGATGCAAATGCTTCATTTTGAGATGTGCTAATTTTTTGGGCATTTTTAGGCCTTTGAGAGGACAGCTCAATAAATGAAAGGGGAGGGAGAGAGGGAATGACGTGTTTATGGCCTTTTGAATGCAGTTTCATTTTGGAGGTGATGTGAGGCATTTTGCATTTTTTGTGTGCTGGGAATTGTGTGTAGAGCTTTGGAAAAAGGAGATATAGTTTTGAAAACGTGTTTTAGCAGTTGGAAAAAAATGTAAGCTGTATTGTTATGAGCCATTTTAGCATTTATATATATTCAATATTATTAAATAAAGTACAATTTAAAAGAGTCTCGTGGGCTTACCATTTGCCATATTCATAAGTACATTGCTGGCATTTTATTTCAATACAGTACATTTCATAATGATCTAGTGACACAGTGTTAGGAATGCTTACATTTATCATTTTTTTTCTAACAATGAGCAAATATTTCAATACTAGATATTAGAATAACAATACTTTTTACATCTTTTCACTGTGACAAGTCAACAGTTTACAAAAGAAGATATTTTCACAGGCATTTTGTATTTTGGACATCTGCGATGCATATATGATAGAATTCAGTGGTTGCATTATCAGAACATACAGTAACAAAATAATGTAAAGCATACTTGATACACAGGTCACATCAAGTCTTTGTCACATCTACTTAGTATCTCTGCGATAGGCAAACATCTTATACCAGAGGACATGTTTACATGTATTCCGTATTTTTGACATTTGCAATCCATAAATGACAGGTTTCAAAAGTGGCTGTATGATGAGAAAATACAGTGAAAAAATGATGTGAAACACACTGGGTACACTGGTCATATCAAATCTACTCTGAAGTATTTCAAAGCAGCAGCCAAAAGAAAAGTTTAGGAGTGAAGTCAGGTGAGGTGTGCAGGTACTGACAGCTTTCTGTATCGTCTGTTTGGAACCAGAAAAACAAACTTTAAAAATCCTCATGTAAGAGGAAATGATTAAAATCAAAAGGGACTAAGATGGATAGAACAGTACCAAAAAAAAACATAAATGTTATTCACTTTGACGTCAGAACAGGCCAACTTAGCAACAAGGTAGTCATGACAATACAAACTGTTAATAATGTTTCCACAGAGTGTCAAATGGATGGTTAGGGATAAAGTAATTACAATTTTTACAAAAGAGTACAACCATATCACAATAATTAAGATAACCACCTTGTTAGATGTCATACAAGTGTTATATTGCGGAGGATAACAGATAGCAAGATATCTGTCATAAGACATGACGGCTAGGTTACAAAACTCTACATGTGCATATGTATACAAACAGAAAATCTGCAGGAAACAGAAGGGAGCAGAAACAGTGTGAATGTCAGAGAGGATCTGAACCAGAAGGAATGGAAACAAGAAGAAGGCATGCCACTGCGTCCTCTGTACCTAGTCTGGGTCTGTATGCAAATTGATGTGGGTCCAGGTGTTGTCTGACAGTTGGCAGGATGAGGTTGAGGATTCATTTTTCCAGGCATTTTATGATTATGGGTGTAAGTGCAATTGGTTGATAGTGGTACAATCGTAAAGTAAAGTACAATCGGTCCCAAAACGCCCCAGTTAGAGAGTAAATGCCGTAAACATATACCCATAAATAACTTGTATGAAATATTTCTTGTTAATGTGTTAAAAGTAGGAAAAAAGTGCCACACACTTAACACGTACCTGATGATGGTTAGGAAACACTATTACCAATTTTGTTAACCATGGTATAGTTTCCTCTCCTCTCTGGCTGTTTGTGTTGATGACTGCTGTAGTTTGTCAATGACAATGTCATTTTCAATTTAGTACTGAGAAGTAAAGACTACTTTAAACAAACTTTTCGGGGGAACGGTTGATATTGTAAACATTAACCTGGTGCATTATCAAAAATATTTGAGGGTTGCATTTTGAATAAATTTAAAGCACAATTTCTCTGAGAATCTCTTCTACATTCAAGCTAAACTGGTATCGTATTTAACATTTCCCTAACCTAATCAAAACCGAAAATGTAGTCAAGTCGGGATCTTGTGAATCAGGAAATCATTGGTGATACCCAGCTTTATTGTAATGCAAATTCCTTGTGTCAAGAACAAATACTAACATGTTAATAGCAAAAGTTAAAAGATTACATATAGATTATGAGTTGAAATGTCTTCGGTACCTCAGTTTATTGCAGGGATCTCCAACGATTTTTAGGCCAAGGACCCCTTAAAGTGATGGTTCGGAGTAATTTACCCTAGGGTCCTTTGCACCATGACCTCGAGCCAAACACCCCCCCAGAAGCTTTTTTAACCTGAGTGTAACATTGGGCGAGTTAGCGTAGAGTAGCGTTAGCCGCTGAATAGCTTAGCGCAGGGGCTAATGGACCCACATTTGTATCTTGTAAGTTACCTCACTAATAATGCCCGAAATGATACCAAATGTCTACACTAGTACAAATAGGTTATGCACTCATAAAACAATGGATTGGAAAGTTTTTAAGTACACCAGAAGTTTATGAACACTTGCCTGCTCTCTTCTGCTCTCTGCTGCTGCTGCTGCTACCTGCAGTTGGACTAGTGCTTAGGGCTGCCCGGCTGTCTACAAATTACTACACCGAAAAGAGATACAACAAAAATATTTATTCATTTAATGATTAAATAAGGTAATGTCTCCAAACTTATCTCAATTATTACTTGTCTCCTGTTAGTTATATTACAGCACTTACTTTAAAAAATGTTAAATTAAAAAATATTTTTGTTGCATCTCTTTTCGGTGTTGTAATTTGTAGACGTCCCTAAGCACTCGTCTCACAGCAGCAACAACAACAGCAGAGAGCAGAAGCCAGCAGGCAAGTGTTATTTACATAAACTTCTGGTGTACTTACAAACTTTCCAATCCATCGTTTTATGAGTGCATAACCTATAAATACTAGTGTAGACCTTTGGTATCATTTTGGGCATTATTAGTGGGGTCATTTACGAGATACAAACGTGGGTCCATTAGCCCCTGCGCTAACCTATTCAGCGGCTAACGCTACTCTACGCTAACTCGCCCAATGTTAGACCCAGGTGAAAAAAGCTTCTGGGGGCGTGTTTTGCTCGTGGTCATGGTGCAAAGGACCCTAGGGTAAATTACTCCGAACCATCACTTTAACTGAAAGAGAGACGGAAGAGGATACATATTATTTATATCATGTTTTATTGTTAAACATACATGTGGAAGGCCCAGTTTAACAATTTTTTTCTTCACAAATAGGCCAATTTATCTTTGCTATTAATAGGTTGGATTCATATTATTGTATATTTTCAGACGTATTTGAATTTTTGAAAAAATAAAACTTTCAAAAACATTTTAAACATAATTTGGCGGCCCCCATGCACTTACTCTAAGGACCCCCAAGGGGTCACGGACCCCCTGTTGAAGATCTCTGGTTTATTGGATATTTAGAGAAAGTTGCTTATGAGTTCCATCTAGAGCTGATGACAGCTGCCATATATATATATATGTATATATATATATATATAAACTTAAAACAAAAAGTAAGGAAATTTGTGTTTGGTGGATTATTTCTCTGTGGTAACAATGCTTTTTGGCAATAAATCTTATACCGTTGGAAAGCCTGTTTAGTTCCCTTTCAAATGGTGCCCCATTTGTAAGGAACATGCATTTGTGGGATGAGCTGCAGAACTCAGTATGTGGGTTACGCCCATGAAAAATTTGCCAAATCGTCTCTGACAATGCCAAACAGCTTTTCTTTGCTGTTGCTATTAAGCTGTTTGGCATTGGCAGAGAAGATTTGGCAAATTAGTTCTCCAAGATGTTTGGAATAATCTACCAGCCGAGTTCCTTCAAAAAGCCTTTTCGCAAGTGTACCTAGAATAATTTATGCTGTCTTGAAGGCAAAGGGTGGTCACTAGAGCTGGGCAATATATCTATATTATATCAATATCGTGATATGAGACTAGATATCGTCTTAGATTTTGGATATAATAATATCATAATATGACATAAGTATTGTCTTTTCCTGGTTTTAAAGGCTGCATTACAGTAAAGTAAAGTGATGTCATTTTCTGAACTTACCAGACTGCTGTAACTGTTATTTGCCTTTACCCAATTAGTCATTATATCCACATTACTGATGATTATTTATCAAAAATCTCATTGTGTAAATATTTTGTGAAAGCACCAATAGTCAACACTACAATATCGTTGCGGTATCAATATTGAGGTATTTAGTCAAAAATATATATATAGATATTTGATTTTCTCCATATCGCCCAGCTCTAGTGGTCACACCAAATATTGATTTGATTTAGATTTCTCTTCTGTTCATTCACTGCATTTTGTTAATTGATGAAAATAAACTATTAACACTTCCTTTTTTGAAAGCATTCTTAGTTTACAGCATTTTTTCATACCTGCCTAAAACGTTTGCACAGTACTGTGTGTGTGTGTGTGTGTGTATATATATATATATATAGATGTAAAAATTACTGTCCAAGGTAACTCATTTAATAAATATATTGCCTTTTATTTAAGACGAGCAAGGTTCTTAGTTGTCAGATAATATTTGTAGTTACATTTCCCCCACCAAAGAGCAGATGTACATCAAGATGGCGCCGCAGAATGGTGACACGGTGTGTTGGTGCGCTCTGTTTTGTTTTGTTTTGTGTTTTAACTATGTTTCTTGCGATGGTACCCGTATCTCATTCACCAGTGAAGAGCTCGTGAACTTCAGGGGAACAATACCATCGGACTTATTTCCCACTTTTCTTCTCCCTTCACTGGAAATTTTGGACATTCTGGTCAAAGGTGCGCTCACCTTTGCTCATGCAGCGAAACGCCGGAGGAGAGGGAAACGGGCCGGTGTGCTTGTGTGTCTCCGCCAGCGAGGATTACGCACACCGTTACCGGGAATATTCCTCTCTAACGTGCGCTCACTGCCCAACAAACTGGAGGAACTACAACTGCTGTTGGTCAGAAACAGGGACTTTTTCTCATCTGCTGTTTTGTGCTTCACGGAGACGTGGCTCTGTGGATTAATACCGGACTCTGCGCTGCAGCTGGCAGGCTTCCAACTCTAAAGAGCGTACAGAGACACGGACCTCTCCGGCAAAACTAAAGGTGGAGGAATCGGTTTCTACATCAATAGCGGTTGGTGCAACGACGTGACAGTGATCCAGCAGCATTGTTCTCCTAACCTGGAATATTTCATTATAAACTGTAAGCCTTTTTATTCACCCCGTGAGTTCGCGTCATTCATCCTGGTCGGTGTTTACATCTCACCGCAGGCCAACGTGCAGGACGCGCAGCGCATGCTTGCCGACCAGATTCTGTGCGTGGAGCGGACCAACCCGGAGTCCCTAGTTATTGTCCTTGGTGACTTTAATAAAGGGAACCTCACTCACGAACTCCCTAAATATAGACAGCATATTAAATGCCCGACCAGAGAGGAGAACATTCTGGATCACTGTTACACCACAGTCAGGGATTCTTATCACGCCGTCCCCCGTGCTGCACTGGGACACTCTGACCATGTCATGGTCCACCTGATCCCCACCTACAGGCAGAAAATAAAGCTCTGCAAACCTGTTGTGAGGACATCAAGGAAGTGGACCAGTGAGGCTGTGGAGGATCTCCAGTTGTGTTTGGATTCTACTGACTGGGATGTGTTCAGGACTGCTACCAACAGTCTGGATGAGTACACAGAGGCTGTGACGTCATACATCAGCTTCTGTGAGGACTGCTGTGTTCCATCATGCACCAGGGTGAGTTACAACAATGACAAACCCTGGTTCACAGCCAAACTCAGAAGGTTAAGGCTGGCTAAGGAAGACTCGTTCAAGAGTGGGGACAAAGACAGATTTAAAGAGTCAAAGTACAAGTTTAGCAAGGCGGTGAAGGAGGCTAAACGACGATACTCTGAGAAACTCCAAAACCAGTTCTCAGCTAATGACTCTGCAACTGTCTGGAAAGGACTTAGGCAGATCACCAACTACAAGCCTAAAACCCCCCCCTCCTTCGATGACCGACACCTAGCCAACGACCTGAACGAGTTCTACTGTCGATTTGAAAGACAAAAGGTCAGTCCTGACACCATCCCCCACGACACCTCCCTACAGCTACAGCCACTGTGCATCACCTCCACCTCACCCACCTCAGCAGGACCTTGGGCCCCCCCACCAAAGCCCTCCTTAAAGGTCTCCACCTCCACCCCCCTACCCACCTCAGTGACGACTCTCTCCATCCACGAGAGGGATGTCAACAGACTCTTTAGGAGACAGAATCCCAGGAAAGCTGCTGGACCAGATGCTGTCTCCCCATCAAGCTTGAAGCACTGTGCTGACCAGCTGTCTCCAGTGTTCACAGACATTTTTAACACCTCACTTGAGACATGTCATGTGCCAGCCTGCTTCAAGACCTCAACCATCATCCCTGTCCCCAAGAAGCCAAGGACCACAGGACTTAATGACTTCAGACCCGTCGCCCTGACCTCTGTGGTTATGAAGTCCTTTGAGCGCCTTGTGCTTTCACACCTCAAAGCCATCACCGACACCCTCCTGGACCCCCCTGCAGTTTGCCTACAGAGCCAATAGGTCTGTAGATGATGCAGTCAACCTGGCCCTCCACTACATCCTCCGGCACCTGGACTCTGCAGGAACCTACGCCAGGATCCTGTTTTTGGACTTCAGCTCTGCCTTCAACACCATCATCCCGGCTCTGCTCCAGGAGAAGCTCTCCCAGCTTGGTGTGCCTGACTCCACCTGCAGATGGATCACTGACTTTCTGTCTGACAGGAAGCAGCATGTGAAGCTGGGGAAACACGTCTCCAACTCACAGACCATCAGCACTGGATCCCCTCAGGGCTGTGTTCTTTCGCCTCTGCTCTTCTCCCTCTACACCAACAACTGCACCTCCAGTCATCAGTCCGTCAAGCTTCTGAAGTTCGCGGACGACACCTCCCTCATCGGACTCATCTCTGATGGAGACGAGTCCGCTTACAGGTCGGAGGCTGACCACCTGGTGAAGTGGTGCAACCAAAACAATTTAGATCTCAACGCTCTAAAGACAGTGGAGATGGTTGTGGACTTCAGGAAGAACCCAGCCCCACCTGCCCCCATCACCCTCTGTGGCTCCACAATTGACATTGTGGAGTCTTTCCGCTTCCTGGGAACTACAATCTCCCAGGACCTCAAGTGGGAGCTGAACATCAGCTCCCTCGTCAAGAAAGCACAACAGAGGATGTACTTCCTGCGGCAGCTGAAGAAATTCAACCTGCCAAAGACAATGATGGTGCACTTCTACACAGCCATCATTGAGTCCATCCTCACATCCTCCATCACCATCTGGTACGCTGCTGCCACTGCCACTGCCAAGGGCAGACTGCAGCGTGTCATTCGGTCAGCTGAGAAGGTGATTGGCTGCAATCTGCCGCCGCTCCAGGACCTTTACGCCACCAGGACACTGAAGCGTCCTGGAAAGATTGTGGCTGACCCCTCCCACCCCGGACACAAACTCTTTGAGCCACTCCCCATCTGGCAGGAGGCTGAGGTCCATCAGGACCAAAACCTCACGCCACATGAACAGCTTTTTCCCCCTCCGCCACTAGCCTTATTAACAAGGCCCGGAACCCACCCTGACTCTCCACCTGGCTCTTCATGCCACTGTTCTCTCTGCGCTAATGCTCTTTGCTCTTTATTTATCTATTTTATTTTATTTCTATCTTTATTTTTAATTTAATACATACTGTGTACATATACTTATTGTTTATACCTATACTTATATTGTTTAATATTACATTTAGAGAATGTGTGATGTGCACCAACTACACCAAAACAAATTCCTTGTATGTGTCAAAAAACGTACTTGGCAATAAAACCCTTTCTGATTCTGATTCTGATTCTGATGTCTACATACAATGCGTATTTTGGACATTTTCAGTCCGTACAGTAAAGGGTTGATGAGTGGTTGGCATGTAAGCCAGTACAATGACAGAAAAATGTGCAACATATTCGGTAAATAGTTCATATTAAACCTGCTCTGTACTATTTCAAAGAAAGCTCCACAAGAAAAATTCAGCAGGGAAAAAAGGTGAGGTGTGCAGGTACTGAGAGCTTTCTGTCTGGTCTGTTTAAAACCAGATAAACACACTTTAAGAATGCTCATGTAAGAGAAAAGAATTAAGATTATAAGACTAACGTTTAATGTAAAGATGTCAACAAGTGCAAAAATGTTATTGGCTGTTGTGTCAGAGCAGGCCAGTTTGACAACATAATAGTTGTCACAGTACACTTTGTTAATAATGTTTCCACACAGCGGTAAAGGAGCAGTCAGACCAAACACTACCAAAGCATTGGTAAGAGAAGGGAACAACCATATTAGAGCAATAAGCATGGCAATCTTTTTAGATGTCATACGAGTGTGATATTGTAGAGGATAACAGATAGCAAGATATCTGTCATAAGACATGATGGCTAAGGTCCAAAATTCTCTACCTCCATAAGAGTACAAACAGAAAATCTGCAGGAAACAGAAGGGAGCAGAAACAGTGTGAATGTCAGAGAGGATCTGAACCAGAAGGAATGGAAACAACCCTGTACTACCATACAGTTCATTTACAAACAGGCTGCACAGAAAAAGGTACATAGGTTCATGTAAGCTTCTGTTCTTACAGATAACCACAATCAGCAACAGATTGGTACAAATTATTACAATATATAAAGACATGATAATAATAAAATATAAATATTTGAAAACCCCTGTGTCAAAATAGGCACTTAGTGTGAAAAATGACATCTGCGTAGCGTTTACCATGATCCTCCTGACTCTGAAAAACAAACATTATAACATTTTACAAGATAACTTCATCGTGTTACATTTTCTTAAAGGATTTCTGAAAGTTTAGTTAAACCTTTAAAGCTTTCTTCAGACTGTGTATAGATAAAGCATTGATCACAAACAGTATTCAGTCAACAAACGAGAGAAATTAATTCCTCAAACTTACCATTCCTCAAGTGTGTGTTGTAATACTAAAGGTAAGACATTACACAACAGTTTATGACATTGTGTGAATCCTAACATTCATCTGCATCTGTCGGACTGTGGGTCCGTCCTAACTGAGCTCAAACTATGGTTCTACGTCTTTTAACCTTTTCCAGTGAGGAGACGCCCACAGCAGCAGTCTGACCTCATTATCAGAGCATCTGCTCGTTGTGGCAACAAGTAGGTGCTTGTTTCTAAGTGATGCTTGAAAAAAATAACATTTATGTTTTGCTCAGCACCATGAAACCATAAACATCACTGACTCTACCCGGTTTGCTGCTTCCTGTTTGGTGCTGGAGGGAGCATTGGTTGTTGATAACGTTCACGTGATTTATTTTTACTAGCAAGACTTCAAACTTTGGATAATATCAAACAGGTTTGATTTGGTGGGAATGTCAAGATGGAAAAAAGACTGACTGGGACTGAGAACTGGAAATTTGCCTCAAGAGAAAGAAACCATTTCATTATGGTTCCAAGCTTGAGGGGAGTGGCAAAATAATTTTAATTGAATTGAAAAAGTCAGAATAATCATGAAATATAAATACTTAAATACTCCAGTGTCAAAGTAGGCAGCAAATGTGAAATATGAAACCTGTGTAGAGTTTAACATGATATCCTTTTCGTTCTTAAAGATTTAAAATTATAATTATTAATTACTGTCAAGCCCAAACAGGTACTGCGTAAATTTAAAACATCTGGAGGAGGCCCCTGTCCGACAGACTTTCAACTCACACCTCCGGCGGAGCTTTTTCTGCATCCCTGTGGAGGCTGGGGGCATTGAACCCGAGAGGACAATGTTCAAAGTTTCCATTGCAGAAGCTGTGGCGGGGAGATGTCGTCTTAGGGTCTCAGGTGCCTCAAGGGGTGGTAACCCACAAACACCGTGGTGGACACCGGTAGTCAGGGAAGCCGCCCGACTGAAGGAGTCTTTATATGTTATCGCAGAGGACTCCGGAGGCTTGCAGGGTACCGAAGGGCTGCAGTCTCTGCCATGAAAGAGGCAAAGCAGCAGGTGTGGGAGAAGTTCGGAGAAGACATGGAGAAGGACTTTCGGTCGGCACTAAGGTGCTTCTGGAAAACCGTTCGCCACCTCAGGAGGGGGAAGTGGGGAAGCATCCAAGCTGTGTACAGTAATGATGGGATGCCTTTGACCTAAACTGAGGAGGTAATAGGGCGGTGGAAGGAGCACTTTGAGGAACTCCTAAATCCAACTAATACGCCCTCTATGTTAGAGGCAGAGCTGGAGGATGATGGAGGATTGTCGTCACGACACCTCCAGAGGGTTCAGCAGTGAGTCCCAGCGTCCCGGGTTCACTCCCTAGATGCCATCAACTCACTTGAAAGCCCAGGCGGAGTCCTTTCTTTTCATCCACAGCCACTGGCTCCCCTTTTCAGCAGCCTTGGAGAAGTCTTTGATTGCCTGTCGATGGGCCCTCCCTCGCACTCCCATCTCCCTGAGTAGCCTAGATGTTGAGGTGGCTACGAACCCTCTGCAACCTACTTCCACTGGGTGTACCTTAGCATTCCAGCCTTGTTGTTGCGCATCGGCTGCAAGTTCTGCGTACCTCAGCCTTTTCCGTTCATAGGCCTCCTCCACTGCACCCTCCCAGGGCACAGTGAACTCGATGATGTAGACAAGCTTCAGCGAGGGCTGACCACAGAACAAGGTCTGGTCGCAGGTTGGTAGCTGCAATCTCGGCTGGGAAGCAGAGTTTCTTATCCAGGTCTGCCAGCAGCTTCCAGTCGCGTGCTCTGCTCAGCCTCCCAGTGTCTGGTGTTACGGTAGTGAGGCTGCCTTTACTCTCACCCTCCCGGACAAATGGTGTTGGCCGCCACCGAGATGACGGGGGAGGAAGGGCATTGACACCGGTCCGTCAGCTTTCCAGCACTGCTGCAAGACACTTTAGCACCTGGTTGTGCCGCCAGGTGTAACGGCCTTGGGTGAGACTGGTCTTACATCCCACTAAGATGTGCTTCAGTGTTGCTGGACTTGGACATAGAGGGCATGTGGGGTCTTCTTCATACTACTGGCTTAGGTTTGCAGGAGAAGGCAGGACATCGTAGACAACCCTGATGGTAAAGCTTGCCCTTAATGCCTCCATCTCCCACAATTCACTCCAGGAGATCTTCCTCTTCTCCACTCCTTTCCATGCCATCCACTGCCCTTGCTTTGCCTGTGCCACAGCTTGAGCACACCTTCTTGCTTCCTCCTCCCGACGTACCTCCTGGACCACCAGCTTGCGTCTTTGAAATGGAGAAGCCTTACGCCACACTGGTGTACTGGCACCCAGGCCAAAACCACTCCTCCCCTCCTGCACTCGACCCACAATGTCCTTGTGTCTGAGTGCTGCTTTTGCCTGCTCAGTTGCAGCCAATGGAGTCCATTTCCTCCCGGTAGCCAGGATGGGAGCAGCTTGGGCTACAAATGGATCGCTCAAATCCAGTAACATCATCTCCAGTCTGACTTTGGCGCACTTGTACTCCTCTGCCAGGCTGGAAATGGGCAGATGTAACATCCCTTTGCCATAGAGCCCAATGCTGCTGAGGCACCTGGGAAGGCCAAGCCACTTCCTTACATATGAACTAACCAGTCTCTCCAGCTTTTCCACCTTTGAGAGCAGGACTTCATAGAGGGTTAGCGGCCACAGGAGACGTGGGAGTAGTCCATACTGCATGCACCAGAGCTTCAGCTTGCCAGGAAGCAGGGTTCTGTCGATGTTCTCCAGGCCGCTGGTTACCTCCCTCCTGAGCTGCTCTACTTGCTCTTTGTCTTTAAGGGAGGCATCATACCACCTACCTAGGCTCTTCACAGGCTTCTCGGAGACCATTGGAATGGGTTCCTCGCCAATATGGAAGCGGTGCTCTGACAGTTTCCCCTTGACAATGGAGATGCTTCTGGACTTGCTCGGCTTGATCTTCATGCGGGCCCGCTCAATGTTTTCCTGTAGCTTTCTTAGTAGCTGTACAGTGCAAACCTTGGTTGTGGTTAAAGTTGTGAGAGCGGTGGCAGCCTCAGCCCAGGTCTTATTCGCTGTCTGCCAACCGTCCATCGCGAGGCCCGGATAATGACCTCCATGGCCATGGTAAAGGCCAACGGAGAGATGGTATAGCCGGTCATGATTCCCACCTCCAGGTGTTGCCATGCTGTCGTGTACTCTGCTGTTGTCACGCAGAGTTGGACATCCTCAAAGTAGGCCTTAACAAGGGTTGTGAGAGCTGCTGGAACCCTGAAGTAGTCAAAGGCTGAACCAAAAGCGTTCGCGATATCCAGGAATACCACGTGAAGATCTGTTCCCTCCTTTTTGGCAACCTGGATCTGATGCCAGATGACACTAGCGTGTTCTACACAACCAGAATAGCCTGAGATGCCTGCTTTCTGAATTGACGTGTCAATCAGGTTGTTTCTTTGCAGGTATTCTGCCAATCTGTGAGCAACCACACTGAAGAAGATTTTTCCCTCGATGTTTAGAAGGCTGATCTGGCGGAACTGCCCAATCACTGAGGAGCCCTTTTCCTTGGGGATAAGAATCCCTCCGGCTCTCCGTCAGGACGTTGGTATTTCCTTCTTTTGCCACACGACTCTCATCAGTTTCCAGAGGAATAGCAGGACATCAGGTGCGTTTTTGTAGAGCCTGTATGGAACTCCGTTAGGACCTGGAGATGATGCAGCCCTTGCTCTACGCAAGATTTGAACTCACTCCATCTGGGTAGACTGATATCCAGTTTGTGCTCTGGTGGATTGGGTGGTGGCATGTCAGGATGGAGCGTATATATATAATTATAGCCTAGAGCAGTGGTTCCCAACCTATTTGGTCTGAGTTTCCCCACACAGTCCTGTCAGATGTACCCCTTCGTCAATTCACAATGTATGTTCCAAATGTATAACACTATTCATTATATAAAAGGACATATTGTTAATTACTTAATACAATTGAACTGTCAATATTAAGGTTGGTTTGGTCAACAATCGTACAACTACCAACCTTCTAGGCTTCTACTACTTAGAGTGATGGCAAACCGTTTATCCATTATCGTTTCTTTAAGCCATTACCGTTTAGCTAACTATTTTAACCATTAGTTATTTTAACCATTTCTCCATTACTTTAACTAATCATTGAAACTGTTTATTTATTAGTCTACTTTTAGCTAGTTATTTCTACCATTTATTCATCACTTTTAGCTAAACTTCTGTGCTCACTTGCTAACTAGTTTTCACACACTCTTACATAACTGTAACGTGCTGTTCAGGTGTTACAGTTGACTTCATGTTAATATGTGGATATGTTATTCCAATCAAATCATTATTTCTATATTTTCCAATTAGTTTAGCTACTCTAAGATATATTTAAGTACTCCCTGGCAACCAGTGACGGACTGGGAACAAAAAACGGCAGATAGAACTTTTGACGCACGGAAAGAACACGCACTTTTGATAGCCCCAGTGATGGTGAACGTAAACTCCCTATAAACAACTGCACCAAAACATAGACAAACAAAAATAAATCATCAGAGCCAGCCGCTCCATAATATAATATTCTGAAGTAGTCAAACTTACTGTACCTACACTCCCTCCTGCAGCTTTGGTCTCCATCTCTGTTACTTCTGGTAATCCACATTCAGACCCACAGCACGCTTGTTGTTCTGTGTTGGTTAGTTCCATAGATTTGTTATCCATGTCTAGCTCTTCATCCTGCTCTTGCTCGTTTTGTTCTTCCTCTTCCTCATATTCCTCACTGTCCTGTCTCTCTCCCTGGTGTGCTGGCTCAGCTGTGTTGCTAACATGCTAGCTGTATTAGCGCTAATGCTAGCTGAAGCTGCACTTGAGTTTAAAAACAAATCAGTCAGTTTGCAGCATTTTTCAACGTCAGCCAACAGTGCTCTCTTATATTTCTCTCTCTTTTTCTCTGCCCCCTTTGTGTCGCTTGATGCCTTGATTAATTTTTTTGTCAACCAACCACCACACTGACGCAGATCATAGACACATAAAGACGCAGACGCGGTCTACTCGGCTCTACTTGATTCTGTCTTGAAATTCCCAGAAGGCATTGCTTCATTTTAACTTTAGCAAAAAAATATTCAAATAAAAGAGATGCAGGTAAATTTGTTTATTTCAAACCATGCACGTTTACGTTTTTGAACATCTGATCTGAATAAGTAATTTTGCTACAAAACAATACAGACTGATGTAAAAGTTCATGACTGTAGAGAGTAACCATGACTGTGATATTGAGAGATTCATGTGTGGTATAAATACAAGTCAGATTACCTAACTACTAAGTGTTAAGGATTTGGATACGTTTGGCCACCATTTCGCAAAATAACTTTGTTATTGATGCTTGAAAGGGGGCCGAGAGAAATTATATGGGCCGCAGTTTACAATTAAGTGGCCTCATGGCTGTGACAATCATGCGGCTCTCTGATTGGCCGGCCGGCCCAAACGGCCCATGAGGGCCCGCGGCCCCTCTGGCATCTGCCCAAATGCCAGATTACCAGTCCGTCACTGCTGGCAACTGCAGAACTACTTTGTGGGATACAAGTACCCCTGGTTGGTAATCACTGGCCTAGAAATCCAGGCTCATAACTCATGTTATTGCCGTTGTCTTTCACTTTCCCTTTTAGCTTTTAGTTGTTCTTCGTTTACTTTCCTCCTGCTACCATGTACCTAGCTCAGCTGGCTGGATACTAACACAGGCTTTTCTGGTGTTACAAAGAAATCTGTGACCCATCAGAATGTGTTACTGTAGCGCCGTCTACCTGCTGCAAAGCATTCTGTGACTTTGTTGGAGAAATCAGACCCAGACAGAGGCATTAATAAAATCTATATAAATATTGCGTTCTTTTCACTGTTAGTCTCTAATAGGTCTTTTAAGATCATTGTATGAAAATTTGCAGAGCTTCAGAAACATTAAAAAGTTCCATATAGTCAATTAAAAGTTTTACAAAACAGCTGACTCACTCATTGTTTCAATGGGAAGAATGGTGCTGCTTAGGGTGTGAAAAAAAAGAAAAGAAAATCGATTCACATTCGTATCAAGCTCTATCGATTCAAAATCTAGCATAGATTTCCAAAGATCAATTAATTTTTTTTCCTTTTAAATTATTTTTTTTAAATTGTATGTCTACTGCAATCACATGGGAAAAGTATATACATTTCAAATCGTTTTTGCATCAAAAATCAATTTTGAATCAAATCTTGAGCCTAAAAATCTATATTGAATCGAATCGTCGACATTTTCTGAATCGTGCACCCCTACTGCTTATGCTGAAAATGGAGTTACCGTAAACTTCTCCTCACTGTTAGGCTTTGGGTTCCTGGCAGACAGTTTGAGAAACACTGTTATGAATTTTTAATTACAAATGTGGGTAACACTTTATAATAACTACACATAATTCATCATTTATTAAGCATTAGTTAACTATTAGTTAATGGTTTGTTCATTATTACTTATTAATTGTTCATACATAGTTCATCATGGGTAAAGTATTAGTTCACACAATTATAAATGGTTTGTTCATAGTAAATAAGCCTATCTTGAAAAATATGTTTGTAAGTACATGATTTATACTTAACAAATAATGAAACAACCATTTGTAAATGAAATAATTTTCACATTATAAACCAGTTAATAACTATTACTAAATGCTTTGTTCATCATTTGTAAAGCACTGCTCCTATGTTAATTCTCATGAATGAAGCATGTGTATACACACTCATAAATGGTTTGTTCATAGTAAATAAGGCTCTTGGAAGTTATGTTCATAAATAGAAGTTTGACACTTTCTAAGTATTGCAAAAACCATTAGTAAATTAAATAATTTTCCCTTTATAAACTATCTACAAACTAGTAGTAATGTATTTGTTTATCATTTGTAAAGCATAGTTCCTACATTCATTCTAATCAGTAAAGCATTTGTAAAAGCTGTTAGTAAATGGTTGGTCCATAGTAAGTAAGCCCATGTAAAATGTTTATCAGTATATTTTTTAATAATTCCTACATGATGCATTAACCATTTGTAAATTAAGTAATTTTACCATTATCAACTAGGTACTCAGGAATGTAAACGGTTGACTATCTAGACCTACATTTGTTCATGTCTTAAATAAAATGTTATGATTTAGAAAAAGGCCTAAACTAATAGCTTGGGTGTTAACACATCTGTTACAAATACTTACCAATAATGTAATCCATGATTAACTCATGAGTTACTACTGGTTAGTTAAGTATACTGTGTGAGCCCATCTAAAGTGAGTACTTTCTATGCTTTACAAAGCATTTATAAATGAGTTCCAAAGGCTAACAGAACCTGGACACACACATGTATTGCTCTATTTGGACATGCCTTCAGAAATATGCCTATGGATAGTTAGTGTTAATACATCTTTAACAAGCACTTACCAACACATCAATCCATGATTAACTCATGAGTTACTACTGGTTAGTTAAGTATACTGTGTGAGCCCATCTAAAGTGAGTACTTTCTATGCTTTACAAATCATTTATAAATGAGTTCCAAAGGCTAACAGAACCTGGACACACACATGTATTCTATTTTGACATGTCTTCAGAAATATGCCTATGGATAGTTAGTGTTAATACATCTTTAACAAGCACTTACCAACACATCAATCCATGATTAACTCATGAGTTACTACTGGTTAGTTAAGTATACTGTGTGAGCCCATCTAAAGTGAGCACTTTCTATGCTTTACAAACCATTTATAAATGAGTTCCAAAGGCTAGCAGATACAACAGAGACACAAGTAAAAAAAGTATTTGTAACCCTTATTACGATGTCGCAAGAATGTACATTTATGAAATAGCTCGTAATAGTGTTATGTAGTTGATATCAATGTGAATTTGGACCAGAACCAGAAGAAAACTAGATTGTTAAGAGCCAGAGAATTGAACATCAATAAAGAGACTAGAAAACCAGGATAAAGTTTGAGAAGTGCATTAATATACACAGAAACATGGTATACACATATACAGATAAAACACAGGTATGAAAAATAACAACTAAAATAATAAAGTGCGCTCATAAAATAAACCCTTTTCAGTTCTATGAGCTCCATTGTTCTTTGATGACAAGAGTTCAGAGATGTTCAACGTTGGGGGCCCATATGAGTTTGGTTTCTGTTTGTCCTACCACCATGAAAGAAGGAATCCAGTGCAATCTGTATAAGTTCTGAGTCTCGATCCTGTAGCTCGCCACCCAGCCCACTGAACTGGGAATCTCTAACCCCTGGAAGACTCTGGGATCTGAAGAATCAATGTGATTCAATATCCCTCTCTGGACCGGACCTCCTGTGCGTAGCGCTTCTCAAATCTCCACCTCCTCCACCTGTAGATAAGGCCAAATCAGTTCTCTCAATTACTATTCAGTAATAAAATCAACTGCTTAGGCTACAATGAAAATAAAATGAGGTGATATTTCATAACCCATATTTGAAATATCTAAATCTCTATTCAGTTGTACAACCGTTCTTAATTTTCTTCTCTTACGTATCAAAAGTATATAAATCCCTTTCAGGTATCAAAAGTACATTTATATTATTTTGTAACCTTTATACCAAAAATACATTTCTAATTCAAGTTTTATGGAACCTACCTTAGTAACATTAACACTATTCTTAATATAATTGCATAAATTGCATGTAAACATCTCTCAAATTGTATTATTTTCCCATAACTTAAGCTACAGTGTTGTAATTTAGAGGCATTAAGACATGCGTGCTTATTTATCCCTCCCTGCACAGGTAACAGTAGAAAGAATGCACTAAATATTAGCCTCTTTCAGTTACTTCTCCATAAACTCCAGTTAAACAATTAAACACATAACTTGTACTAACATTCATTCAACAGATACCCGCAGCTAGCAATAGTGTTGAAAAGCAACATTACTTTGGCATCCGATTCGCAGCTTCCGATTCGGCAGTTAAGGGGAAATTTAAGGGGAACTTAAAACTGTCCGATTCAGCAGGGAAACACGATTTACATTGCTGATCCTCCATTTTTTTTAACCGATTACTGTATTTAATGAGTTTTAGTAATTACGATACATTATTAATTATCTCTAAAACACACTTTTAGATTTGTGAAAGCTTTATTGTCTTTATGAGAACACAATAAAAGTAGGTTTCACCGTTTTTTTCATATGTAGACCACATTGGACCAGGTCTAGATCCAAAACCGCAATACCTAGACTTGTCAAACCTGAACTATATTATCCCAGAGAGCCTAAGGAGTCTTAAAAACACAGTTTGAGATTTGTGAAAGCTTTATTATATTTGTGAAAATGCAATAAAGGGAGATTATACTGTTTTTTTTACACATAGACCACATTGGACCAGGTCCAGATCCAAAACCGCCATACCTAGACTTGTCAAACCTGAACTATATTATCCCAGAGAGCCTAAGGAGTCTTAAAAATACAGTTTGAGATTTGTGAAAGCTTTATTCTATTCGTGAAAATGCAATAAAGGGAGATTATACTGTTTTTTTTACACATAGACCACATTGGACCAGGTCCAGATCCAAAACCGCCAACCACAAGAATTATCCCAGAGAGGCTAACGAGTCTTAAATAAATTTTTCAGATTAGTAATGCTTTTATAGCAGGTCCACTGTTGCTAGTTGACATTCAACGTATAAGTCCACGTCTCTCCATGTCATTTCTTATCTCCATGAGCAGGTCTTCCTTCTCACTTCAAAAGAAAAGTAGAAACAGTTATTTTTTACCTTTTGGAAAACAATCAAAATATCTTCAAAGATTTGCCAATGTTTTAATTTACTCTTCAAATCCTTCTCCTTCAACATAATTGTTGTTCTCTCACCTTTCCTCCATCTGGCCCTGTTCAACCTCTCTTACTGCTTCTGCCAATGTCATTTTCCTCACCTTAGCCAAAGCTTGCACTGTGGCCTGTGTTAGAGGCAACATAATTTAGACATAGTGTGATTGGTTTTCATTTTATCTATAAATGAAGACATTTTTATTACAAAGCTTTTTGTCAGTTCTTATTCACAGTTATGAAATCTTGTTTGATTCTCACATCTGCCGCCATTTCAGACCCTGCCCTTCAACTTCTGCCCACCAGGTGTCCATTGTGTTCCTACTTTGCCAGTCACCTCACAACTGCCTGCACTCATGATCTTCATTAGACCAGAATCAGTAGACCAGCCTCCTCTGATATATAACTGTGTAGATGTGGTTTGTCTGTGTGAAGGCTCTGAACTTTGACAGATTACCAGACTCAAAAAGCCCAAATATTCATCACAGAGATTACTTTGTCGGCAGGCATAACACAGACACAAAAAAGAGAGAAACAGGCAAAATGTTAAGACAGGCATGATTTGCAGGCAGGCAGATTTAAATGTTTAAATTTAAAATGTTAGCAATGCTACAACGAGGACACACTCAAAACTCAAAAGTCTTTGGAAGATTTGTTAATGAAGATCATGAGTGCAGGCAGTTGTGAGGTGACTGGCAAAGTAGGAACACAATGGACACCTGGTGGGCAGAAGTTGAAGGGCAGGGTCTGAAATGGCGGCAGATTTGAGAATCAAACAAGATTTCATAACTGTGAATAAGAACTGACAAAAAGCTTTGTAATAAATTTTTTTTCATTTATTGATCAAATGAAAACCAATCACACTATGTCTAAATTATGTTGCCTCTAACACAGGCCACAGTGCAAGCTTTGGCTAAGGTGAGGAAAATGACATTGGCAGAAGCAGTAAGAGAGGTTGAACAGGGCCAGATGGAGGAAAGGTGAGAGAACAACAATTATGTTGAAGGAGAAGGATTTGAAGAGTAAATTAAAACATTGGCAAATCTTTGAAGATATTTTGATTGTTTTCCAAAAGGTAAAAATAACTGTTTCTACTTTTCTTTTGAAGTGAGAAGGAAGACCTGCTCATGGAGATAAGAAATGACATGGAGAGACGTGGACTTATACGTTGAATGTCAACTAGCAACAGTGGACCTGCTATAAAAGCATTACTAATCTGAAAAATTTATTTAAGAATCGTTAGCCTCTCTGGGATAATTCTTGTCCAGTTTTGACAAGTGGTTGGCGGTTTTGGATCTAGACCTGGTCCAATGTGGTCTATGTGTAAAAAAAACAGTATAATCTCCCTTTATTGCATTTTCACGAATAGAATAAAGCTTTCACAAATCTCAAACTGTATTTTTAAGACTCCTTAGGCTCTCTGGGATAATATAGTTCAGGTTTGACAAGTCTAGGTATTGCGGTTTTGGATCTAGACCTGGTCCAATGTGGTCTACATATGAAAAAAACGGTGAAACCTACTTTTATTGTGTTCTCATAAAGACAATAAAGCTTTCACAAATCTAAAAGTGTGTTTTAGAGATAATTAATAATGTATCGTAATTACTAAAACTCATTAAATACAGTAATAGGTTAAAAAAAATGGAGGATCAGCAATGTAAATCGTGTTTCCCTGCTGAATCGGACAGTTTTAAGTTCCCCTTAAATTTCCCCTTAACTGCCGAATCGGAAGCTGCGAATCGGATGCCAAAGTAATGTTGCTTTTCAACACTATTGCTAGCTGCGGGTATCTGTTGAATGAATGTTAGTACAAGTTATGTGTTTAATTGTTTAACTGGAGTTTATGGAGAAGTAACTGAAAGAGGCTAATATTTAGTGCATTCTTTCTACTGTTACCTGTTCAGGGAGGGATAAATAAGCACGCATGTCTTAAAACGGTTGTACAACTGAATAGAGATTTAGATATTTCAAATATGGGTTATGAAATATCACCTCATTTTATTTTCATTGTAGCCTAAGCAGTTGATTTTATTACTGAATAGTAATTGAGAGAACTGATTTGGCCTTATCTACAGGTGGAGGAGGTGGAGATTTGAGAAGCGCTACGCACAGGAGGTCCGGTCCAGAGAGGGATATTGAATCACATTGATTCTTCAGATCCCAGAGTCTTCCAGGGGTTAGAGATTCCCAGTTCAGTGGGCTGGGTGGCGAGCTACAGGATCGAGACTCAGAACTTATACAGATTGCACTGGATTCCTTCTTCATGGTGGTAGGACAAACAAAAACCAAACTCATATGGGCCCCAACGTTGAACATCTCTGAACTCTTGTTATCAAAGAACAATTGAGCTCATAGAACTGAAAAGGGTTTATTTTATGAGCGCACTTTATTATTTTAGTTGTTATTTTTCATACCTGTGTTTTATCTGTATATGTGTATGCCATGTTTCTGTGTATATTAATGCACTTCTCAAACTTTATCCTGTTTTTCTAGTCTCTTTATTGATGTTCAATTCTCTGGCTCTTAACAATCTAGTTTTCTTCTGGTTCTGGTCCAAATTCACACTGATATCAACTACATAACACTACTACGAGCTATTTCATAAATGTACATTCTTGCGACATCGTAATAAGGGTTACAAATACTTTTTTTACTTGTGTCTCTGTTGTATCTGCTTGCCTTTGGAACTCATTTATAAATGGTTTGTAAAGCATAGAAAGTACTCACTTTAGATGGGCTCACACAGTATACTTAACTAACCAGTAGTAACTCATGAGTTAATCATGGATTGATATGTTGGTAAGTGCTTGTTAAAGATGTATTAACACTAACTATCCATAGGCATATTTCTGAAGGCATGTCAAAATAGAATACATGTGTGTGTCCAGGTTCTGTTAGCCTTTGGAACTCATTTATAAATGGTTTGTAAAGCATAGAAAGTGCTCACTTTAGATGGGCTCACACAGTATACTTAACTAACCAGTAGTAACTCATGAGTTAATCATGGATTACATTATTGGTAAGTATTTGTAACAGATGTGTTAACACCCAAGCTATTAGTTTAGGCCTTTTTCTAAATCATAACATTTTATTTAAGACATGAACAAATGTAGGTCTAGATAGTCTGTTAATCATTAACTTCCTAGTTATAAACAACCGTTTACGTTCCTGAGTACCTAATTGATAATGGTAAAATTACTTAATTTACAAATGGTTAATGCATCATGTAGGAATTATAAAAAAAATATACTGATAAACATTTTACATGGGCTTACTTACTATGGACCAACCATTTACTAACAGCTTTTACAAATGCTTTACTGATTAGAATGAATGTAGGAACTATGCTTTTACGAATGATAAACAAATAAATTACCACTAGTTTGTAGATAGTTTATAAAGGGAAAATTATTTAATTTACTAATGGTTTTTGCAATACTTAGAAAGTGTCAAACTTCTATTTATGAACATAACTTCCAAGAGCCTTATTTACTATGAACAAACCATTTATGAGTGTGTATACACATGCTTCATTCATGAGAATTAACATAGGAGCAGTGCTTTACAAATGATGAACAAAGCATTTAGTAATAGTTAGTAACTGGTTTATAATGGGAAGATCATTTCATTTACAAATGGTTGTTTCATTATTTGTTAAGTATAAATCATGCACTTACAAACATATTTTTCAAGATAGGCTTATTTACTATGAACAAACCATTTATAACTATGTGAATAAATGCTTTACTGATGATGAATTATGTAAGAACAATTAATTAATAATGATGAAAAAAAACATTAACTAATAGGCTTATTCACTATGAACAAACCATTTATAATTGTGTGAACTAATACTTTACCCATGATGAACTATGTATGAACAATTAATAAGTAATAATGAACAAACCATTAACTAATAGTTAACTAATGCTTAATAAATGATGAATTATGTGTAGTTATTATAAAGTGTTACCCAAATGTGGTATTTTACCACTCTTATATTACATTGTTCATAATACATAGCCATCTTCATTCTGCTGTTATAACACTATGATATATTTCTTTTCCTGCCTATGCACCACCTCTCTATACTTGTATATCGCATTGCAAAAAAGTGCAATGCGATATGCATTGCACTTTTCTGCTTTTTTTGCACTTCTGGTTGGATGCAAACTGTCTTTGTACTTGTACTCTGCACAATGACAAAAAAGTTGAATCTAATCTAATCTTTTAGGAGTACTGATCTAGACCATGTTTCTCAGATCAAGTACAAAAGATATAAACATAACAAAGCAAAAATGCAAAAAGATAAAATTGTGCATAACGTTATTTGAAGAGCAAAAACAATTTTAACCTGTCTTGTAGAACCACACACATTACACGAGAGACATTGTTAGTGTTGATACAGTAAAGGGAGGCATTTATTATTGTTGTTTCATGTATGTAAAACTGAACTAATCTTACACTTTACCACACACCAGGCGTTTACAGATCATGCGTATTTTAGACATTTTCAGCCCATACAGCACTGGGGTAAAGAGCGGCTGGCATGTTAGAAAATATAACGATAATAAAATGCTCAACACGTTGGGTACACTGCTCATGTCAAACCTGCTTTGTATTATTTGGAACGAACCACCAAAAGAAAAGTTGATCAGAGAAGCGAGGTGAGGTGTGCAGGTACTGACAGCTTTCTGTCTGGTCTGTTTGGAACCAGAAAAACACACTTTAAAGATTTTTATGTAAGTGTAAAGGATTAAAAGTAGAGGAATGATGATGGAGATGACAGTGTAACAGAGTCCATAAATGTTATTCACTCTGGTGTCAGCACAGGCCAGCTTAACAATGGAGTAGTTTCCACAGTAAACTTTGTCAATGATGTTTCCACACAGCTTTAGAGGTGCACTCAAAGATATCAATACAGCAATTGCAAGAAAAGGGAATAACCATGTTAGAGCAATAAGCATGGCAACCTTGTTATATGTCATAAGTGTGTTGTATTGCAGAGGATAACAGATAGCAAGATATCTGTCATAAGACATGACAGCTAAGTTGCAAAACTCTACACACACATAAGTATACACACAATAAATCTGCAGGAAACAAAGAGAAGCAGAAACAGTGTGAATGTCAGAGAGGATCTGAACCAGAAGGAATGGAAACAACCCTGTACTACCATACAGTTCATTTACAAACAGGCTGCACAGAAAAAGGTACATAGGTTCATGTAAGCTTTCTGTTCATACAGATAACCACAATCAGCAAAAGATTAGCACAAATAATTAACATATATAGAGATATGATAATGAGAAAATATAAGTATTTGAAAACCCCAGTGTCAAAATAGGCACTTAGTGTGAAAAATGAAACCTGCGTAGCGTTTACCATGATCCTCCTGACTCTGAAAAACAAAAATTATAATACCTTACAAGACAACTTTCTGAAATTACATTTAAAGCTTTCTTCAGACTGTGTATAGATAAAGCATTGATCACAAACAGTATTCAAACAAACAGGAGAGACATTAATTCCTCATACTTACCATTCCCCAAGTGTGTGTTGTAATACTAAAGGTAAGACATTAGACAACAGTTTATGACATTGAGTCCGTCCTAACTGAGCTGAAACTATGGTTCTATGTCTTTTAACCTTTTGAACTGTGGACACGCCCACAGCAGCAGTCTGACCTCATTATCAGAGCACCTGCTCGTTGTGGCAACGAGTAGGTGCTTGTTTCTAAGTGATGCTGGAAAAAAATAACACATTTCTGTTCAGCACTGTTTCTTCACAACCATTGTATCCTGAAATAACTTCCAGAAGGCCCTCAAGCACTTGATATGCAACGCAGCTGTATACTACTGACGTACTTTGTATTTCTACTTCAGAAACAAAAAACATTGTCCTACTACATTTATACCTGACAGAGAAATGATACTGGTTTGATCTGATTACAAATTCAGATTTTACTCACAAAACAAAATAATAAAATAGGTATTCATTTTCAAGGGATTGGTGGTGTCATGCAAATTCTTGCAAACGGAGGGTATACAATAGCTTGGTCCTACCAGACTCTGGTGTATTGGCCTGGTCCTACCAGACTCTCGTACATTTCATTTGTACAGAGAGTCTGGCCACTCTCCATTGATGAGGGTACTCTGTTGGAGTTTAAAACAATTGGATGCATGTTTTACAAGCACTTACCCAGTGTTATAAAGTGATAAAATTTAATAAAAATTAATAAAATTTTGATTTATTTAGAGATTCTGTTGCTTCATTTGAGCATTTTCACTTTTTGAGATACTTTGGCTCTATAAATGTTTCTGAACTGCATAACTTTTTCAGATTATCATTAGGGCTTTGAAGAGTAAAACTGAACACCACAAACACAGAAAAAAGTTCTAAAGTGGATGAATTCCAACAGTCACATCAGGTCAAATTTGTTTTATTTATTGAGCCCACAGTCCCAAATTTGAAGTATGCGTCTGCTGCCTAGTACAGAGGATGCAGTGACAGTGAAGTCGTCCATGTAGGACAACTGCACGCTAGACCTTGTTAAAGAGTGCGAAAAGTAGGGCTAAGTATTGTTCAAAAATGTTCAATTCCGGTACCGATACCAATACCATGACTTGGATACCGGTTCCTGAACGATTCAGTACCCAGCCCTAGCAAAAAGAGTGACTGATATTTTTCACCTGCTGCTAATGCCCTTCTCCAACTGGTGCCAATTTGGTATTACTGGCCCACAGATGTGACTCTCAATCTAAAGTTTTTATAATAATCCAAGATTAGGTCCTTGATCTTGCTGGGAACATGGTGCCGGTTCAGCGTAGCCCCTACCAAGTTGTGTGGTATTGAACTGTAAGCGCTGGCTAGGTTTTAACACAGCACAACCAGATCTCCTTTCCCTTCCGGTGCCTCTCTGATCAACTGTGTGACTGCTGAGTCAACAGTTACTGAGATTAGTCATACCGAGTAGCTCTCACCGCAACCGTTCTTCTACAAGGTAGCCCATTTCCTGATTGATTCTACCACCACTCCAGTCTGAGACGCTAATGAGCTAGATTACTACACACAGTAACAGAGAAAGACCAGCTACACACAACGGAGCATACACCGATCGCGACACACACACAGAACGTTGAAGGTGTGTTGTTTTTGACTCTCTGCATGTGGCTGTTGCTACAACCAGAAGAAAAATTTTGTTTCAGAAGAAGCTGGAAGCAGCAAATAAAAAACACCGCTAGCTTAACTATTTAAAAATGGCGGCTTTATTCAGGACACCCCCATCTGTCGCTAGCAATGATGACGCAGTGATTAGTGACGATTCTCTCCGACCAGTCAGTAGTCTGCAGGTTTTCACATCACCTTTTGGCATCGCCTCAGTTCGCTTGGATCCTCGATGGAGGTGATACTAAAAAAAGTACCTGTTAGCAGGTACCAGGGACTTTTTTCCATAACGGAAAACCGAAAAAGGCGAGTAGAGTCAAAGCAAGTTGAGCCGGTACCATGTAATGGAAAAATGCTATTAGACTACATTGAACTGTCGCTCCATGTTGTGAAGAAGCATAAAACATTCTTTAGAATATATCAATTATATATATATATATAGTACAGGCCAAAAGTTTGGACGCACCTTCTCATTCAATGTGTTTCTTTATTTTCATGACTATTTACATTGTAGATTCTCACTGAAGGCATCAAAACTATGAAGGAACACATTTGGAATTATGTACTTAACAAAAAATTGTGAAATAACTGAAAACATGTCTTATATTTTAGATTCCTCAAAGTAGCCACCCTTTGGTTTTTTTGATAACTCTGCAAACCCTTGGTGTTCTCTCAATGAGCTTCATGAGGTAGTCACCTGAAATGGTTTTACCTTCACAGGTGTGCTTTGTCAGGGTTAATTAGTGGAATGTATTCTTTTATTAATAAAAAAGCAAAATGTGGCTACTTTGAAGAATCTAAAATATAAAACATGTTTTCAGTTATTTCACACTTTTTTGTTAAGTACATAATTCCATATGTGTTCATTCATAGTTTTGATGCCTTCAGTGAGAATCTACAATGTAAATAGTCATGAAAATAAAAAGGAAACGCATTGAATGAGAAGGTGTGTCCAAACTTTTGGCCTGTACTGTATATAGATCTTTATAGTAAAAAAAAATATATATGTATATATAAACAAACTGTGAAAAAAAGGCATCAAAAACATCGAAAAAAAGGTGATTTTTTTTCAAGGTTGACGGAAGGATAACACAAGGGTTAATCATTAATATTAAGTTTTCTCTCATTAAGTGGGCTTTTGGTCAACATAATTTTTTTTGAGGTAGGATTGTGAAGATCCAGGACTTAGCCTAAACAATTTGAACATCAACACCTTCTTAGTCCTAGGGCTGGGTACCGAACGTCGATACTTTTATGGTATCTTTATCTTTCGGTGCCAAATTTCGGTTCCAAAAGCATCTGAGCGCATAAGCGCAAGCTTGTCTGTCCTCTCTGTATATTGACACAGACCGGAGCTCCGACCGACACACACACACACGCACGCACACACACACAGAGAGGTGCAGACGGAGTAAAACTGTCTGCAGTTTTGTTGAAGTCTCAGAGAGTCATGGTTGGTTTCAAGTGTAGTTACAGTTTTTTAAAACTTCACGCAGGCAGCGTTTGCTGCGATATATTAATGGCGAGCCAAAAGCGGTCGCGGTGCTGTTGCCGTTACACTTCCTCTTACAAGAAGGCACAACGGTGGTTTCTCTGCCCTGATGACTGACTGACAGGCTGAGCTTGCAAGGCAAGGCACTTTTATTAAGGTTACTCTGAGTGAGCAGTTTTACCAGATTTTTTAAATTTTGATAACTGTTTTGATTCACAATTAAGGTGGAAAATAAAAGCTTTGTGTTTAATGTATTTTTGTTTATGTTGAAATGAATTTTAAAACATATGGTATCGAAAAAAGTATCGTTAGGAATCGGTATCGAAACTGAGGTATCGAAATTGGCACCAGATCGAAAAATTCTGAACGATACCCAGCCCTACTTAGTCCTGAGAATGAATGCGTGTGCATGAGCAGTGATTGACACGCAGCTAGACACCCCCCCCTGGCCCTGATTGGTGCATCTGAACAGGGAGCTGTGGATTGTTGTAAATTGCACTCCAGGCTGTAGTTGGTGCCGGAGGAGCCAGATTTTTTTTTTATTACCTGCTTCATGTAGTTCTACTGGAAAATAGGGTCAGTTTCCGCAAATATGACAGAAACTTAGTTTTATAAGTCTTACCTACTGCACCTTTAATGTTGTTTTTGGATCTCTGGTTTGTGGGAGAAGTTGAGGATGATCCTGGACCTGATCTGATGCAGGTTGATGCCGTGGATGATGGGATTGATGAGAGGCGGGACCACCAGGAACTCTGCGGCCAGCAGGTTCTGCAGCGCCTGTAGCGTGCCGCCGCCATAGCGAGAGTAGATGGAATAGAACATCAGTGAGCTTGCAAAGATGAGCAGCGTGGCCAGGTGCGGCACACACGTCTGTATGAACTTCTTGCGGTTGGACGCCAACCTGAGCGAGGCTCGGACCAGGTGGGTGTAGGACACCAGGATGAGTCCAGTCTGCGAAGAGTGCGAAAAAAGGATCAGGAAGCCGTAGATGTTGCTGCCAGTTGTGTCAGAGCACGACAGCTTCACCACCTCCCAGTTGGTGCAGAAGATCTGGTTGATGTGGCGCCTACACAGCGGCAATCTGGCAGTCAGTGTGATGCCGATAATCGTCTCCAGCAGCGAGAAGCACCAGGTGAGCAGCAGCAGCAGCGCCACCCTCTGCACCGGCATCAGCATCGGGTACTGCAGTGGCTTACAGATGGCCAAGTAGCGGTTGTACGCCATGACGGTGAACTGATGGTGAACTCACAGAAAACATAATAGTAAACCACAAATATCTGAGTCAAACAGCCGACATACGTGATGACGTTAGAGTCGGCCAAAAGGTCGTGAAGCAGCTTCGGGTAGAAACATGACGCTCCGCAGATACCGTTAAAACACAGGCTGCACAGGAAGATGTAGATCGGCTCATGGAGAGTTTTCTCCAGGCAGACGGTGACGATGAGCGTCAGGTTGACGAAGATGGTGAAGAGTTACGACATCAGGGCGACGGCAAAGTACATCTGACGGTTTGTCAGAGAGTCATTCAGACCCTGAAGCACAAACACCACCTCAGAGTTATTCTCCATCACAACTGCTGATCACAAAACAACACAAGTATTTACTTGTATTTCCATGGTGAAAAGGCAAATATTAAAAGATCTATTCCAAGATGTTATTAATAGATATCAGATCACTTAAACAAAGATGGACTTTAGTTGGAGAATTGATTAATATAAGCCAGCCCTACTAAAAATGTACAATTTCAAATTTAACATATTTTAGGTTCCAAAATTGAATACAATGTCTGAAGCAGCACCAAAAATGTCCATCTTTAGTTCATAGTGATTATTTAAACAGTTCAGAGACACAAGGTTCAGTTTGTATTGACATGAAACAGAAGAGCAGCAAATCCTCACAGTGTAGAGCTGGAATCAGAAATGACTGAACAAGTAGAACATCAGCACTGCAACACAGACGTTCAGCAGACAACAATGTAATCTGAGTTATTAATTCTTTCTGATGCTGTTTGTTTAAAAATGTTCATTTAAAATTCAGTTGTTTCTCTGGTGAGAAACAGAAAAGCATCAAGTCAACAGATGAAAACTCATCAAACAAGAGTCAGCTCAGCAGAACAAAACAGAAGATTTCTGCTCATTTAAACAAAGGAAGGAAACTATTTTAACATGTTCAATAGTTCATTAAATCTGAGTCTCTCCACATCTGTAAAGAAACACAGACTGTTTAAAAACATCAGTGGGGTTCAAAATGAAAAACAGACATTTAGTAGACAACAATGTCATCTCAGTTATTAATTCTTTCTGATGCTGTTTGTTTAAAAATGTTCATTTAAAATCATCTAACAAACACAAACATGATCTTTGAGCTTTTTCTTCATCAGATAAACTCAAATATAAATGAATTCAGACTCTTGTGAGGATGAGTTCCAGTTGATTTCAAACCTTAAAGTGACTCATTCTCTGCACATTTTTTAGTATAACAAATCAACAGATGAAAACTCATCAACCTAGAATCAGCTCAGCAGAACAAAACACAGATTCCTTTGTGTTTCTGCTCATTTAAACAAAGGAAGGAAACTATGTTAACACGTTCTATAGTTCATTTAATCAGAGTCTCTTCAAGTCTGCAAAGAAAACAGACTGTTTAAAACATCAGTGGGGTTAACATGAAAATCTACTGATCAGGAAACATGAGTCATCAGTTTGATCAAAGCTTTAGAGAAACAGACTAAACCCTCAGACACAGTTTTCATTAAATTAAACAATTAAACAGTTCATCTGAACAAACCACAAGGAAAGACATCAAATATGCTTCAACATTTCACTCTGTGAACTAATCAGAAGCATAAAAACTAAGTCACAGTGATGTTGACATGATACAAGACAAAAGGAGATTAAAGGTGTTTTGGTGCATGAAGGCCGACACTGACTTCAGTTAACATTACCTACTGCAGATTGGAGGCGTCTTTCACTTTGGACACCTGAGTAAATGTAACATCATCAACAGGACAAGTTAAAAAACAGTAAGCGATCAGACACATCAACACCAGAGACAAACGAGCAGCTGAAACTCTGCCGAGCTGCTGGAAAACAGAGTCAGCGAGCAGCAGCTCTGATATGCCTAAAAACTGCACACAGACAGGTACACAGCGACAAAGCTGAGGCCACACCCCTCCTGTAGAACACGTCACACATTCATATATATATATTTTTTTAAACTCTTTATTTATTCAATTTTCAAATTATAACAAACATAACAAAACAAAACAGAACAGCAGGGTATTATGTTACACAGATTCCCTTTCACACTTGGGTCTTATAGATTATCCATTTCTTCCATCTCCGTTCAAAATTAGCTGATTTCAGCCTTATGAAGTGAGTGATTTTTTCCATTGTATAGATTTCTTCCATTATCTCTGTCCATTGTGACAATGTTAAAGTGAGACTCTTCAGCCAGTTCCTCGTAATAGTTTTTTTGCTGGCCAACAACATAACTTTGTAGAGATACATGTCCTCAGTTTGTATAGCTGAATTGGAAAGTAAACCAAGGTACATAGATCAGTGGGAAACGCATAGCCCAAGACAACCCTTATTACAGTCGCTATGATTCCCCAGAAGGGTCTGACTTTGGGACAAGTCCAAAATACATGAGAATGACTGGCATTCATACTGCCACAGAGTCTCCAGCAATGCTGAGGGGTCTTGAGTTGCTTACTTTTGATACGGGGTGTAATGAAAAATCTAATAATGTTTTTCCAGCCAAAATTCTCTCCACTGTCTTGAGCTGGTGGAAGTGTGTTGAAATAGACAAATAGAATGCCAATCATCCTCTGACACCTTGATTCGTAGTTCAGATTCCCACTTTTGTTTTATTTACAGTGAATCAGTACCGTTACAGTTTTGCAGACATTTATACAGTCTAGATACAATTTTTGAGGGTAATTTTTGGTATGCTCCCGACACCAATTCTACCAGTTCACAGCCCTCCGGTGACAGATGAGACCTTATCTCTAAATCATAAAAGTGCCGCAACTGGAGGGTACCTAAATAAGTCAGAGTTGTTCAGGCCAAATTCCCTCTTTTCTTCCTCAAATGACTTAAACACTGAACCTTTGGTTAGCATACACACTGCAGTGATTCCCTTTCCAATCCACTTTCTAAATGTGCTGTCCAATTGACCACTTCTAAAATAAGGAGAGAAAGAAGGCCATATCAAGAATTTACAATCACCATCGAATTTGTATTTTTTCACAGTGTCCCACCAGAGCTTAATGTTTGTTTTGACTATGGGACTCCCCTCTTTCAACTGTATACTAGTTTTATCACCCAGTCTTGATTGAGGTAGAGACGTTGGGATATAGTTAATTTCAATTTGTTTCCATTTGGAATAGTACTTAGGTGAGCACCAATAGATAATATACCTCAATTGGGCAGCTGTAAAATAATCTTTGAGATTTGGAAAGGAGAACCCCCCTTTCAATTTCTCCAACTGAAGCGTTTTAAATCTAATCCTTGGTTTTGCCCCTTTCCATACAAATCTACTCACTTGCTTATCCCATTTAGCAAACTGAGAGTCGGGTATTACAACTGGTAGAGATACAAATAAGTATAACAATCGGGGTAACAGATTCATCTTCATCACCTCAATCCTGGAATTAAAATCTAAAACTAGGTTTGTCCATTTTGTCAGGTCCCTCTGTATTACTTCATTTATTTTACTATAATTCGCCTCGTCTAATGTACTAAGATCTCGTGTCAAATAAATCCCTAAATATTACACACATTCATATTTTAACAATGTATGTATTAATTAATACTAGTAGTAAACCAAGAAATTAGCTCACAAGCTGTCAACAACTGTTAGTAATCAACCGTAATGGGTTTTTCAATGGCAGATGCCGATATTTAGACAGCAGGAAAACTGATATATATATATATATATATATATATATATATATATATATATATATATATATATATATATAATACTGTGTTGTTTTGTTGCAACAGATGAAAATTCAACAATTTAATCATAATCAAAATTGAGACACAAATTTGCTGATCTTAATGAATGTTTATCCAAAGTATAATTTTGGTATTTTTCCACCTAGAACCTATTATTACATGCATTGGTGTCTAACTCACTAAGGCCAGGAACACACTGTCAGTGTTTGTGCAGGCTTGGACCCAAAATGCAGAGGGTTATGGAAATGTTGAAGGTTATTTAAAATTAAAATGGCTACAACAAAAGTTGTCATCTGAGAGAACATATCCCAGGAGGACTCCTTCAGTCCAATGGCTTCCCTGACCACCTGAACTAAGTCACCACCAGATGGTGATCGATTGACAATTCCGCCCCTCTCTTCACTCGAGTGTCCAGAACATGTGGCCTCAGATCAGACAATATGATCACAAAATCTATCATCAACCTTGAGCCTAGGGTGCTCTGGAACCACATACACTTATGAGCATTATGTACAGCATGGTGTTCGTTATGGAAAAACCATAACTAGCACAGAAGTCTAACAACAAACGACTGCTGGGGTTTAGATCAGGGAGGCCGTTCCTCCCGTTCACGCCTCTCCAGAGGCCTATACCAAGAAGCAATATTTGGGATTACTGGGGTAACTTCAACCCAGGGTTTTGTGTTTCATGATGGTGGCCACTTGTTATCAGGTTAAATCGCCATGGTAACTTGTGCTGAACACCTAACCTGTTCAGGAGCTATGTTCAAGATTATAGATCAACCCGTTATATTGACCAATAATGGCGTCACCATTCTTAGAAGAAGTAGCTTGGTGCGTGCATAGTAAGAGTTGCGATCAGAAAAGCTAGAACATTTAGAGACCAATAAACTCCGTTGACATTACCTGATGGGTATCTTTATGAAAGATATTGATTTTCAGCGGATGGAGTTACGCATCTTTACCTTAGCCTTGTACTTGTTGGCCTTAAATATGTGCAAGTAAGGCATCTAACCGGTTTGAATTATGTTTTTATATTTATTTTGTATTTGCTCCCACAATTACTTACCATGGCCAGGTTTGCAACTTAAAGAATTCAATTTTATTTATAGTATCAAATCATAACAAGAGTTATCTCAAAAACTTTACAGATAGAGTAGGTCTAGACAACACTCTATAACTTACAAAGACTCAACAATTCCAGTAATTCCCACAAGAGCAAGCATTTAGTGCAACAGTGGCGAGGAAAATCTCCTTTTAGGCAGAAACCTCGGACAGACCCAGGCTCTTTGTAGACAGTGTCTGATGGTGCCAGTTGGTGGTGTGATGAACAGTGGCAATAATAGTCTCAAAAAAGATAATGGAACTATGACTAGAAATTGTAGTTGTAGTAGTTCATGGTGTAGCAGGGCACCACAGGGCATAGCAGGGCATAGCAAGATGTAGCAGGGTGTAGCAGGGCACTGCAGGGCATAGCAGAACGTAGCAGGGTGTAGCAAGGCGTAGCAGGGCGCGGAGCAGGGTGCGGAGCAGGGCACGGAGCAGGACCATGGCGACAGCTGCAACCATGATTTAGTTGCCACCCTAACCCAAGGAAAACTGCTGGGCAAATAAAACATAAGGACTCTGGGGAATAAGCTCCCCAGAGCTAGGTCAGTAACAAGCATTTCTGGGACATGGATGCACACAGATGGAAAGAGAGAGGACAGAGGAGCTCAGTGTGTCAAAGGAAGTCCCCCAGCAGTCTGAAACTATAACAGCATAATTAAGAGTTGGTGCAAGGCAAACCTGAGCCAGTTCTATAAGGATTGGTAGATGAATCTGACGACTATGAAGAGAAGCAGAGAATAGAAGGGGTGCCGTGTCTGTAGCTATACACCTTCCCCCGCTGGTCTAGACGAAAGCTGCACCTCCTCACTCCTTAACTATAAGCTTTATCAAAGAGGAGAGTTTAAAGTTTACTCTTAAATGTGGTGACGGTGTCTGACTCCTGAATACAGCAAAAAAAGTTTATGGAATGAACATGTGTAATTATGGTCAGATCTTTTTAGTTGATTAATATATGTAAACAAAACCTTCGAGCCCAGCCGCATAGGAACATATTTTGACCAGGGGGGGTTGCCTTATGTAACCAGTTTATAGGTCCATGGTGACCAGACGTCCCCGTTTTAATTGTGCGTTAATAACACATAGCATTGCTATTTTGGATTAGTTTACTTTAGAGCAGATTTTATAAACCTTTGTCTTTCCATTTTGTTTAGTACTTTATCCAATATTAGGGCTACATATGGTTTAACCACTTTTTTATGCAGTTTAAGTTGTTAGGCTTCTGCCTAAGGTTTAATCATTAATAGTAAGGCTAGTACCCAGTTTTACCAGCACAGTGGGGCAAAAAAGTATTTAGTCAGCCACCAATTGTGCAAGTTCTCCCACTTAAAAAGATGAGAGAGGCCTGTAATTTTCATCATAGGTACACTTCAACTATGAGAGATAAAATGAGAAAAAAAAGATTTTTAATGAATTTATTTGCAAATCATGGTAGAAAATAAGTATTTGGTCAATAACAAAAGTTCATCTCAATACTTTGTTATATACCCTTTGTTGGCAATGCCAGAGGTCAAACGTTTTCTGTAAGTCTTCACAAGGTTTTCACACACTGTTGCTGGTATTTTGGCCCATTCCTCCATGCAGATCTCATCTAGCGCAGTGATGTTTTGGGGCTGTCGCTGGACAACACAGACTTTCAACTCCATCCAAAGATTTTCTATGGGTTGAGATCTGGAGACTGGCTAGGCCACTCCAGGTTATTAGGTATGGTGTTCTTTGGATGCAACGCAGCATTCTTTCTCCTCCAAACACGACAAGTTGAGTTTTTACCAAAAAGTTCTATTTTGGTTTCATCTGACATTCTCCCAATCTCTTCTGGATCATCCAAATGCTCTCTAGCAAACTTCAGACGGGCCTGGACATGTACTGGATTAAGCAGGGGGACTGCAGGATTTGAGTCCCTGGCGGCGTAGTGTGTTACTGATGGTAGCCTTTGTTACTTTGGTCCCAGCTCTCTGCAGGTCATTCACTAGGTCCCCCCGTGTGGTTCTGGGATTTTTGCTCACCGTTCTTGTGATCATTTTGACCCCACAGGGTGAGATCTTGCATGGAGCCCCAGATTGAGGGAGATTATCAGTGGTCTTGTATGTCTTCCATTTTCTAATAATTGCTCCCACAGTTGATTTCTTCACACCAAGCTGCTTACCTATTGCAGATTCAGTCTTCCCAGCCGGGTGCAGGATTTACAATTTTGTTTCTGGTGTCCTTTGACAGCTCTTTGGTCTTGGCCATAGTGGAGTTTGGAGTGTGACTGTTTGAGGTTGTGGACAGGTGTCTTTTATACTGATAACAAGTTCAAACAGGTGCCATTAATACAGGTAATGAGTGGAGGACAGAGGAGCCTCTTATGAAGAAGTTACAGGTCTGTGAGAGCCAGAAATCTTGCTTGTTTGTAGTGTACCAAATACTTATTTTACCAAGGAATTTACCAATTTATTCATTAAAAATCCTACAATGTGATTTTCTGGATTTTTTTTTCTCATTTTGTCTCTCATAGCTGAAGTGTACCTATGATGAAACTTACAAGCCTCTCTCATCTTTTTAAGTGGGAGAACTTGCACAATTGGTGGCTGACTAAATACTTTTTTGCCCCACTGTATGTCTCCACAGTTTGTTGCAGCATAACAACAGTTACAATGCCAAATTACATTAAACTGGAATTGTCTCCCTGTTTTCTTTAATGGTCAGATAGGCCTATTTTAATGATGTTTGGCGCTAAACTCAAATTGTCCCGGGTTTTCCTTTTAAATAATCTAGTCACCTTATTATAGGCTACTCTACGTGCATGGGCTTAAACCCTCTGTGACAGAGCTTGGCATATACAATAACAAAATGCGCAGTTTATTGATGATTTGATGATCGGTAAACGCTCGCTCCTTCCGGTCTTCTTACCGTCCTCAGAATATTTTTGTTGTTGGTGCGCTTCGGTACTTAAACTAGTACCACTACACCCCTGTATAACAGAAAAAATATAAATCAAAATCAAGACCAACATGGACATTCTTGTTCTTTTCTTACAGGGTACTGAGCTCTCGCGGAGCTAAGGACCCGACTGAGAGTCACCTTATATCAGCTAAATGTAGCTACAACAGCCGTCAAAAAGACAGAAATGTTGCGGAGTTTTGTGCCTGACTGACAGCCACTCTTTCTCAGCTTAACGTCACTGAAACAACCGCTAAAGACAGCTAAATTGCAGATCTCTGTGCCCGACTGACTTAAATCTTCAAAAATGAGGGAACATAGGGCTGTAGGAACATGGGGGCACATTTTCAGAGAAAAAAAATTCTTAGAAATGTGGGAACATAGGGCTGTGGGACCGTTGGGCTGTGGGAACATAGGGCTGACCCCGGCGAGGATAACGTTAGAATAGAATATTCCATAACGTAACATACCATACATTGGACCTGTAGAGAACGTGAGCTGTATCCCAATTCAACAATTTAGGCTACAGGGTTGCTTTGCCAAAGTAAAATTTCATGTTTCCATTATGAGTAAGTCAAACTTGCGTTTTTTGTCGTATGTCCGTCACGGTGGTTGTAAACAACCATGGCTCGCCAGGTTGATTGGTCCTTTGGTAACGTTAGCAGATTGCATGTGTTTGCATGGCTACGTTAGCACCAGTAGGGATCACTTTATCGACTGTGTCCCTTTTTTTGTTGTGAGTTAACTGTGTCGAATACACTATATAATTCAATGCGAGCACACAAATTAGCGTAAACAGTGTAGAATATTGATAGTTAGGGCCCGAGCGCCGACAGCGGCGAAGGCCCTATTGAAACTGAAGGAATTATTAGGGCCCGAGTGCCGACAGCGGCGAAGGCCCTATTGAAACTGAAGGAATTATTATTGTTTCTTCTATTATTTTCCCGTCAAATGAATTGCCTTTTTGAGGGGCTTAACATATTCAAAAAGTCACCAAATTTGGCGGTCGCATCAAGTCTGGTGAAAATTTACGTATTTTAAGGGTTTCGGGAATAGGCGCACATAAATGGCTCGCTAGCGCCCCCTAGAAAGTTAAGAAAATTGAGCCCCTGCAGTGCGTTTAACGTAGACTCACGAAACGTGGTACACATATGTAACATGTCAAGATGTACAAAAAACTTCATTAAAGCCATACCCTAAACCCAACAGGAAGTCCGCCATTTTGATTTCAAAGTTCGAAATTAGTGCGATTTTGGCCATTTCCACATGTCGTACTTTAACGAACTCCTCCTAGAGATTTCATCCGAACAACTTCAAACTCGGTCTGTGCCTACTTAAGACGTTAAAGATGAAAAGTTGTTAAAAGAAAAACTTTTCGTCATAGGGCGTGGCCGTGGTGGGGCAGCCATTTTGTGTGTTTCGCCGCCGAAACAGGAAGTGGGTGTAACTCGAGTGTCCGTTGTCCGATTACCTCGAAACTTTTCAGGATTCATAAGAGTCCAAGCCTGAGGACAGATAAAGGCCGATATTTACTTAAAGTCATAGCGCCCCCTAGTGGCAACAGGAAGTAGGCCTAAAAGTCAAGGTGCTATACTTTAACGAACTCCTCCTAGAGATTTCATCCGATGGACTTCAAACTTGGTCGGTACCATCCCAACACCTTAAAGATGAAAAGTTATTAAAAGAAAAACTTTTCGTCAGACGGTGTGGGCGTGGCGTGGCGGCCATTTTGAGTGTTTAGCGATGAACAAAGAAGTTGTTGTAACTTGAGTGTACGTTGTCGTATCTGCCCGAAATTTCTCAGGATGGACGAGGGTCCAGGCCTGAGGACACCTACAGGCCAAAATTGACTTTTGGTCATAGCGCCCCCCCCCTGGCCACAGGAAATCAGCCTTATATGACAAACATCATCCGATTTACATGAAACTTATAATATGTGGTCTACATGTGATACTGGGCCAACCCCTATAATATGACCACGCCCACTTACTCAGGCCACGCCCCCTTTCATAACATTTGAACCGTTTAAGGTAGAGTCTTGTGTGAGGTGTCATTGAACTCAGGAGAGAGTTCCTTCTTCATTGGTGATGGTTTGGCCCGCCCCCTATGCATAAGACACGCCCCCTTTCATAACATTTGAACCTTTTAATGTAGAGTCTTGTGTGAGGTATCATTGAACTCAGCAGAGACTTCCTTCTTCGTTGGTGATGGTTTGGCCCGCCCCCTATTTTCAAGCCACGCCCCCTTTTATTACTAATGGCCCGATTGATGTAAACACTTGTGTGAGGTATCATTGAACTCAGCAGAGACTTCCTTCTTCATCGGTGATGGTTTGGCCCGCCCCCTATGTTTAAGCCACGCCCCCTTTCATACATGCTGAACCATTTAAGGTTGAGTCTTGTGTGTGGTATCATTGAACTCAGCAGAGACTTCCTTTTTAATTGGTGATGGATTGACCCGCCCCCTATGCTTTAGCCACGCCCCTTTTCACACCTAATGAACCGTATGACTTAGATTCTTGTGTGAGGTATCGTTGAACTCGGCGGGGAGTTCCCTTTCCATTGGTGACGATTTGCGGCGTCTGAGTGGAGTCTGAGTCGCAAGGAGCGCCGTCCGCCGGTAACCCCGACGCGCACCGAGGCGCGAGGGCCCGTCCATCGCTGCTCGCAGCTTTAATTAGGGCCCGAGCACCGACAACGGCGAAGGCCCTATTGAAACTGAAGGAATTCTTCTTTCTATTATTTTTCCGTTAAATGAATTGGCTTTTTGAGGGGCTTAATATATTCAAAAACTCACCAAATTTGGCGGTCGCATCAAGTCTGGTGAAAACTTACGTATTTTAAGGGTTTCGGGAATAGGCGCACAAAAATGGCTCGCTAGCGCCCCCTACAAAGTTAAGAAAATTGAGCCCCTCCAGTGCGTTTAACGTAGACTCACGAAACTTGGTACACATATGTAACATGTCAAGACATACAAAAACTTCATTAGAGCCATACCCTAAACCCAACAGGAAGTCCGCCATTTTGATTTCAAAGTTCGAAATTAGTGCGATTTTGGCCATTTCCACATGTCGTACTTTAACGAACTCCTCCTAGAGATTTCATCCGATCAACTTCAAACTCGGTCCGTGCCATCTTAAGATGTTAAAGATGAAAAGTTGTTAAAAGAAAAACTTTTCGTCATAGGACGGGGCCGTGGCGGGGCGGCCATTTTGTGCATTTCGCCGCAGAAACAGGAAGTGGGTGTAACTCGAGTGTACGTTGTCCGATTACCTCGAAACTTTTCAGGATTCATAAGAGTCCAACCCTGAGGACAAATAAAGGCCGATATTTACTTAAAGTCATAGCGCCCCCTAGTGGCAACAGGAAGTAGGCCTAAAAGTCAAGGTGCTATACTTTAACGAACTCCTCCTAGAGATTTCATCCGATGGACTTCAAACTTGGTCTGTACCATCCCAACACCTTAACGATGAAAAGGTTATTAAAAGAAAAACTTTTCGTCAGACGGTGTGGGCGTGGCGTGGCGGCCATTTTGAGTGTTTAGCGATGAACAAAGAAGTTGCTGTAACTTGAGTGTACGTTGTCGTATCTGCCCGAAATTTCTCACGATGGACAAGGGTCCAGGCCTGAGGACACCTACAGGCCAAAATTGACTTTTGGTCATAGCGCCCCCCGCTGGCAACAGCAAATCTGCCTTATATGACAAAAATCATCCGATTTGCATGAAACTCAGAATGTGTGGTCTACATGTAATACTGAGCCGCCCCCTATAATTTGACCACGCCCACTTACTCAGGCCACGCCCCCTTTCATAACATTTGAACCGTTTAAGGTAGAGTCTTGTGTGAGGTGTCAATGAACTCAGCAGAGAGTTCCTTCTTTATTGGTGATGGTTTGGACCGCCCCCTATGCATAAGCCCCGCCCCCTTTCATAACATTTGAACCGTGTAAGGTATACCCTTGTGTGAGGTATCATTGAACTCAGCAGAGACTTTCTTCTTCATTGGTGATGGTTTGGCCCGCCCCCTATGTTTAAGCCACGCCCCCTTTCATACATGCTGACCCATTTAAGGTAGAGTCTTGTGTGAGGTATCATTCTTCTCAGCAGAGGCTTCATTTTTAATTGGTGATGGTTTGACCCGCCCCCTATGCTTTGGCCACGCCCCCTTTCACAGCTAATGAACCGTATGACGTAGAGTCTTGTGTGAGGTATCGTTGAACTCGGCGGGGAGTTCCCTTTTCGTTGGTGACGGTTTGCGGCGTCTGACTGCCGTGCAAATCGGTCGCAAGGAGCGGCGTCCGCCGGTAACCCCGACGCGCGCAGAGGCGCGAGGGCCCGTCCATCGCTGCTCGCAGCTTTAATTAGGGCCCGAGCGCCGACAGCGGCGAAGGCCCTATTGAAACTGAAGCAATTATTCTTTCTTTTTTCCCGGCAAATGAATTGGCTTTTTGAGGGGCTAAACATATTCAAAAAACTCACCAAATTTGGCGGTCGCATCAAGTCTGGTGAAAATTTACGTATTTTAAGGGTTTTCGCGAATAGGTGCACAAAAAATCGCTCAATAGCGCCCCCCTAGAAAGATAAAAAAATGTAGCCCCTGCAGTGTGTTTAACGTAGAATCAAGAAACTTAGTACACATATGTAACATGTCAAGATGTACAAAAAACTTCATTAGAGCCATACCCTAAACCCAACAGGAAGTCCCGCCATTTTGATTTCAAAGTTCGAAATTAGTGCGATTTTGGCCATTTCCACATGTCGTACTTTAACGAACTCCTCCTAGAGATTTCATCCGATCAACTTCAAACTCGGTCTGTGCCATCTTAAGATGTTAAAGATGAAAAGTTGTTAAAAGAAAAACTTTTCGTCATAGGGCGTGGCCGTGGCGGGGCGGCCATTTTTGTGCGTTTCGCCGCCGAAACAGGAAGTGGGTGTAACTCGAGTGTACGTTGTCCGATTACCTCGAAACTTTTCAGGATTCATAAGAGTCCGACCCTGAGGACAAATAAAGGCCGATATTTACTTAAAGTCATAGCGCCCCCTAGTGGCAACAGGAAGTAGGCCTAAAAGTCAAGGTGCTATACTTTAACGAACTCCTCCTAGAGATTTCATCCGATGGACTTCAAACTTGGTCTGTACCATCCCAACACCTTAACGATGAAAAGTTATTAAAAGAAAAACTTTTCGTCAGACGGTGTGGGCGTGGCGTGGCGGCCATTTTGAGTGTTTAGCGATGAACAAAGAAATTGTTGTAACTTGAGTGTACGTTGTCGTATCTGCCCGAAATTTCTCACGATTGACAAGGGTCCGGGCCTGAGGACACCTACAGGCCAAAATTGACTTTTGGTCATAGCGCCCCCCGCTGGCAACAGGAAATGTGACTTATAGGACAAACATCATCCGATTTGCATGAAACTCAGAATGTGTGGTCTACATGTGATACTGAGCCGCCCCCTATGATATGACCACGCCCACTTACTCAGGCCACGCCCCCTTTCATAACATTTGGACCGTTTAAGGTAGAGTCTTGTGTGAGGTGTCATTGAACTCAGCAGAGACTTCCTTCTTCATTGGTGATGGTTTGGCCCGCCCCCTATGCTTAAGCCACGCCCCCTTTTATAACATTTGAACCGTTTAAGGTACACCCTTGTGTGAGGTATCATTGAACTCAGCAGAGACTTCCTTCTTCATTGGTGATGGTTTGGCCCGCCCCCTTATGTTTAAGCCACGCCCCCTTTTCATACATGCTGACCCATCTAAGGTAGAGTCTTGTGTGAGGTATCATTGAACTCAGCAGAGAGTTCCTTTTTCATTGGCTATAGTTTGGCCCGCCCCCTATGCTTTAGCCACGCCCCTTTCCACAGCTAACGAACCGTATGATGTAGAGTCTTGTGTGAGGTATCGTTGAACTCGGCAGGGAGTTCCCTTTTCATTGTTGATGATTTGCGGTGTCTGAGTGCCGCGCAAATGTGCGTTCACAAGGAGCGGCGTCCGCTAGAGTCTCATGTGAGGTGTCATTGAACTCAGCAGAGAGTTCCTTTTTTATTGGTGATGGTTTGGCCCGCCCCCTATGTTTAGGCCACGCCCCCTTTTATAACTAATGACCTGTTTAATGTAGACCCTTGTGTCAGGTATCATTGAACTCAGCAGAGACTTTTTTTTTAATTGGTGATGGTTTGACCCGCCCCCTATGTTTAAGCCACGCCCCCTTTCATACATGCTGACCGGGGTCTGTGAAGGAAGGCAGGCCGTGCGGCGAGGCAGCAGCACTGCCGCTGAAGTCCGACACACAGTCTTACCATATTTGCAATTAGCCATCAATTTTCGTAAAACGGCCCATATTTGAGCTTTATATAGTTCATTTCTCACATGAAAAAGTCTCAGACGTGAATTTGGTAATGAAACATTGCAGTGTCTGGAATATGAGATTCTGTCGCTTCTCTAATGTGTGTGTATTGGGAATTCGCTCAACCAATCAGCGCGCATCTCTAAGGTCTGCCTATGGCAATTCGCTCAACCAATCAGCGCACAGCTCATTTAAATATTCACGAGCATACCATATTTGGAAGAAAAGCTCTTGTTTCAAATAGAGCCAAAACACAGGGATGCATAGGGGCCAATAAAATATCAACCAGGCCATTTTCAGCCCAACCAATGTTACATATCCCATTAGGAGACCATAAGGAACAGTGTGAAATACTCTATATAATCATCTATCACCCCTTTAAGCTAGTTTGCCACTGTTATCTTGGGTTGTGCTAGATGTAAGTGTATTTTAGTTTATTTAGATAAACAACATAGGTTATTCTATGTACACTGTATAACAATACATTACGTATTTCCTTTATTTCAGGTTACATGTTAGCTACTGTATATACTGCTGCATTACAGTGTTGTGTAGTTATATTGTTTTTACAATTATGATTGTATAATGTTTGTGACTCATCAATATGTAAGCAACTGGTCATCGTGTTTCATTTCCCAGTTTCACCTTTTCTAAATAAACTAAGTTACGACAATCCCAGTCTCCAGTGTTTGATGGTGGATGGTGTTTAGCTGCTGGTCAGATTGCACAGGGTTACATGCATGCAGGAAAAGAAACATTTCATGGTAATATTAGAATAACAGAGGTGCAGAGATTACCTGGAAACTACCAGAAGCATTTCAGGTAATCTCTGCACCTCTGTTATTCTAATATTACCATGTAATACAATAGAAACAGGCAGTTTTGCATTTTACGGTACTGATTCATGGTTGTTACACAGAAACTACCAGAAGCGTTTCCAGGTAATAGCTACACCTCTGTTATTCTAATATTACCATGTAATACAATAGAAACAGGCAGTTTTGCATTTTACGGTACTGATTCATGGTTGTTACACAGAAACTACCAGAAGCGTTTCCAGGTAATAGCTACACCTCTGTTATTCTAATATTACCATGTAATACAATAGAAACAGGCAGTTTTGCATTTTACGGTACTGATTCATGGTTGTTACACAGAAACTACCAAAAGCGTTTCCAGGTAATAGCTACACCTCTGTTATTCTAATATTACCATGTAATACAATAGAAACAGGCAGTTTTGCATTTTACGGTACTGATTCATGGTTGTTACACAGAAACTACCAAAAGCGTTTCCAGGTAATAGCTACACCTCTGTTATTCTAATATTACCATGTAATACAATAGAAACCGGCAGTTTTGCATTTTACGGTACTGATTCATGGTTGTTACACAGAAACTAACAGAAGCGTTTCCAGGTAAGAAGCCACAAGATTTAACCACATTAACATAAATCAACATAAAGTATTACCTTGAAACAAAAGGGAAATGTTTGGAACATAAAAGGTGGATACATTTCAGCATATAATATGGTAATTACCAATTTTAAATTCCAAGAAGTTTTATCTAATTTGGAAGGTATTACGCTGATAGTAGCCTATAATACTGTGAAAACATCAACATATATTACCCCATTATTACCACGTTATTAGAATATAAATATAAGTATATTACCATTACCTAGATATATATATGGTTATTGTCAAACCCTTTCTAACTTATTACATTGGTAATTGCATGTCATTACATCTGTTACCTTATCTTCTTATTACCCCCGTATTACATCATATTACTGTGATGTATTACCACATTATTACTTTGGTAATTATATGTTATTACCTATATATTACCTCTTTATTAACTCACTGTTACCCCACTATTACCATCTTATTACCGAGTCGTAATATGCAGTGCTACCAATATTTCTTTAGATCACTTTTAAATGAAATTGTTTATAACTACCAACAAATTAAAAATATTTTCTGAGCATCAGTTAGAAAATCAGTAATTGGTTTCTTTGACGATGACGTCAGTCTGCTGCTGTGGGCGTCCACTGACTCTAAACGTTTAGAAGAACCAGAGTTACAGTTCAGTACGGAGGGACTCACAGTATCATTCACACAATCTCACAAAGTGTTTGTACTATCTCTCCTAACCATTGTGATGACTTTAAATAAGAGTGGTAAGTTGTAAGATGTTTGTCACACATGATTCTTCACTCATTTGTTGACTATAAGAATATTGTTTGTTGATGCTTTAGCTGCACTCTGTGATACATTTTGACATTTAAAACTGTTGCACAATTGTAACAGACAACATGTGACATTATAATACTCATATTGTGATACAGTAATTTGAATCCGAAAGGAGAATCATGATAAACTCTTCATATGTTTCATATTTCACGCTTGCTGCTTACTTTGACACTGAGTTGTTTAAATATTTATATTTCTTGCTCATTTTGTCTTTGTATGTTTTCATAGTAAGTGCCAATCTTTTGCTGATTGTGTTTATCTGTATGAACAGAAGCTTACATGAACCTATGTACCTTTTTCTGTGCAGCCTGTTTTTAAATGAACTGTATGGTAGTACAGGGTTGTTTCCATTCCTTCTGGTTCAGATCCTCTCTGACATTCACACTGTTTCTGCTCCCTTCTGTTTCCTGCAGATTTATAGTTTGAATGCATATGCAACTATACAATTTCATAATTTATCCATTCTGTCTTATGACAGATATATTGCTAACTGTTATCCTCTGCAATATAACACACGTATGACATCCACCAAGATTGCCATGCTTATTGTTTTAACATGGTTATACCCATTTGTTGGAGTTGCTGTCTTGATATCTTTAAGTACTCCTTTACAGCTGTGTGGGAACATCATTAACAAAGTTTACTGTAACAACTATGTTGTTGTCAAACTGGCCTGTTCAGACACCAGAGTCAATAACATTTCATGGACTCATTTACACTTGTCTTGTAATCTTTGGTCCTCTAATTTTAATCATTTACACATACATCAAGATCCTTAAAGTGTGTTTTTCTGGTTCTAAACAGACCAGACAGAAAGCTGTCAGTACCTGCACACCTCACCTCGCTTCTCTACTCAACTTTTTCTTTGGTTCTTTCTTTGAAGTAGTACAGAGCAGGTTTGATATGAGCAGTGTACCCATGGTGTTGCAGATTTTTTTGTCATTATACTTTCTGACCTGCCAACGGATCTTCAACCCTTTAATATATGGGACTGCAAATGTCTAAAATACGTAGCTTATGTAAAAGTCTTATCTTTGGTAAAATGTAAACTGATGTTTAAAAATATCTTGCTGGTTGGTGAACCTGTGAATCAATTTGCAGGAAAATTATGTAGAAACTACAAATCACGGCCATCTGTGAGAAATTCAGTTGTGTTGTAAGAGCTAGTGGAGAACTGGGCAGGTGTCTTGGCGAGTGATTGGCTAATGATACCTAACCTTTGACCACTGGACTGATGCACTTATATTTTTAAAACTATAACACTACATCTCTCAACATTTATTTAGATGTTATCATAGCATAACAATTACCATTTCTTTATTTTAATAATATTATTATTACTGGTGAAATATTACAGTATGCTGCAAGACAGAATTATTATGTCATATTCATATGTCAGAAAGCATGGTGATATCTACAAACCTCTCATTTAAAGCTTGCTTGTCAGGTGACTGTCATGAAGGTTGTGGAGAGGAATAGAAACCAGTCTCTCCAGGCAAGAACAGAGAATATGTTCTTTATTCTCCATGCCAAGTATGAGCTCTTATCCTCTGGCAGAAGAAATAGGAGACCCAAATGTAAAGTAAATATTTCTAAACTATAGCCCTAATTTGGACCTATCTCAATTAAAACTTGTGTAAAAATGTAAACGTTGTAGGACTATAGCAAACACATCATTGAAAAGGTCTCAACCTGGAGAGTAACATATGTCAGTCTGAAGAGGATACATTACTCCTGCTTGGATATATTTGAAGGCTTGTCATTTAGCAACAGTAGGTGCTAGACACATAAGACCAGCTGTTATAGAAAGCTCTGGACCTCAGCTATCATGTAGACATGGTCTCCAAAGTTTACCCACTGTAAGCACTGTCAAATATCGTAATAGGCTATTTTCACCTATTTAACAATTAGATTTTCAAAATCTGATAACACCTGTGTGTTCACCATCCCAAAAAACCCAGGTTGTATCCAAAATTCTTCACTGCCAACTTCTACTTACAATAAATATACCAATATATTTAAAAAAACTACAACTCCCAATATAGACACACCACAGAACCTGTTACAAAGCTAATGTACTTGTAGTTCTTCCGGGGTGGGTGGAAGGACATGTTCGGCTCCTGTGTTTCTGCTGCAGATTGTCGCCGCCCGCCTACCAACCGAGCAAAAATGAGACAATTATTAATATTGTTATCTTTATTGATTAAATCCTCAAATAGAACGTTAGACAAAAACAACAATATTACGAATATTGTATCTTTCCCATCCATGGAGCAGTAATTACTATGTCACTTCCGGAATATTTCGCGGATTTTTTTAAACGTTATTACAGTGCATAACTTACTGGAACAAAGCTGAGCAATGTGTTGTTGCTGGTGACAAAACCACTGATTAAATATGTACATTGAAGTGATACTGGCGTTAAAGACCTGCTGATCACTGTCTGATTCTCTGATATGAATGCCCGCATTGCATTGTGGGATATTGGCTGTGAGTGCGTCCAGCTTGGCTCATATCGTAGCCTACTGTTCTGTCTTACAGCATACTGTAATATTTCACCGATAATAAGACCAAAATAATATTATTAAAATAAAGAAATGAATACCATGATAACATGTAAATAAATGTTGATAGATGTAGCATTATAGTTTTAAAAAGAACAATAAACAACAAAGCAATCCAGCTTCCCTGGTCGAAATAGACCGAAATAATAATATTAAAAGAAATACATATAAACCATGATAAGATCTGGTGAATAAATGTTGATTAAAACAGCGGTTATTGAGCTTAAAATACCAATAATATCAAAGCTGTATACAGCTTCTCTGCAGCAGCCGACTGTGATGTGTTCATGAAAGGTGCTTCCCATTGAAATACGTTAAGTTTAAAAAAACGTGCTGAGGATCACAAAAAAAACAAGATAAACATGTCAGTGTACATGAATCAATAGATTAAATCACGTGACCATATCATGAACTGCCGTGAGACTGGGTTGTGTCTCTCTACATATTACTCTCTACAGTTGTCTCTCTACATAATACTCTCTACTGCTGTCTCTCTACATACTACTCTCTACTGTTGTCTCGCTACATACTACTCTAATGTTGTCTCTCTTCATACTACATCATCTTACATCTTACTTTCTCTGAACATGTAACGATATGTTGAATATATGACTTACAATCTTGAATTTGAAGTGATTCCACCACTTCAAAATTTTTATGTTTCTTTAGATCATTTTTAAATTAATTTGTTTTTAACTACCAACAAATTCAAACTATTTTCTGAGCATCAGCTAGACAATCAGTAGCTGGTTTCTTTGACGATGACGTCAGTCTGCTGCTGTGGGCGTCCACTGACTGTAAACGTTTAGAAGAAGCAGAAACAGAGTTACAGTTCAGTACGGAGAGACTCACAGTATCATTCACATAATGTCACAAACTGTTTGTAGTTTCTCTCCTAACCATTGTGTTGACTTTAAATAAGAGTGGTAAGTTGTAAGACGTTTGTCACACATGATTCCTCACTCATTTGTTGACTGTAAGAATACTGTTTGTGTTGATGCTTCAGCTGAACTCTGTGATAAATGTTAACATTTTGTTGCACACTTGTAAGAGACAACATATAACATCATAATAATCATACTGTAATACAGTAATTTGAACCAAAAGGAGAATCATGGTAAACTCTTCATATGTTTCATATTTCACACTTGCTGCTTACTTTGACACTGAGATGTTTAAATATTTATATTTCTTGCTCATTTTGTCTTTGTATGTTTTCATAGTTTGTGCCAATCTTTTACTGATTGTGGTTATCTGTATGAACAGGAGCTTACATGAACCTATGTACCTTTTTCTGTGCAGCCTGTTTGTAAATGAACTGTATGGTAGTACAGGGTTGTTTCCATTCCTTCTGGTTCAGATCCTCTCTGACATTCACACTGTTTCTGCTCCCTTCTGTTTACTGCAGATTTTCTGTTTGTACTCTTATGGAGGTGTAGAATCTTGGACCTTAGTCATCATGTCTTATGACAGATATCTTGCTATCTGTTATCCTCTGCAATATCACATGCATATGACATCTAAGAATGTCGTTGTGCTTATTGCTGTAACATGGTCTCTTCCTTTTTTTGCTGTTTTTGTCACTACATCATTGAGTGCGTCCTTACAGCTGTGTGGGAACATCATTAATAAAGTTTACTGTGACAACTATTACATCATAAAATTGGCTTGCCATGAAACAAGAGTTAATAATGTCTATGAACTCGTTGCTGTTTCTCTAACAGTCTGTGTTCCTGTATCTGTAATCTTTTACACTTACATTAAGATCCTTAAAGTGTGTTTTTCTGGTTCTAAACAGACTAGACAGAAAGCTATCAGTACCTGCACACCTCACCTCGCTTCTGTGCTCAACTTTTTCTTAGGTTCTTTCTTTGAAATATTACAGAGCAGGTTTGATATGAGCAGTGTACCCAATGTGTTACGAATATTGTTGTCATTGTATTTTCTGATGTGCCAACCGATCTTTAACCCTTTAATATACGGCCTCAACATGTCCAAAATACGCATCATGTGTCAAAGTCTGCTTTCAAGTTCTGTGTTGGGAGGTTGCTATAATTTGTTTCGTTCAGGAACTAGCACGGTATGGGGTTCGAAAAAGTTTTAACAATACCCAGCCCAACTGAAGAGGTACATGAGTCACGACATTAGAATTTAATTTGACGTTGTCCTTGAAGTGCTTTTTTTAAATTGTTGCTTTGTTTGTTAGGTTTGTATCATTTTCACCTCATCTGAAAGACGTGGTGTAGATGTTTTTGTTATTAAGTATATTAAGTATTTAGCAGCTAGATGCAAACAACTAAGAGCAAACTAGAAATGCAAAGGAATATGGTCCCTTTGTTAAAGACATTTTAGAGTGAGTAACTGCATTTGTTAAAGACATTTTAGAGTCAGTAACTGCATTTGTTAAAGATATTGGTAACACTTTACAATAAGGGTACATTAATTAGCATTAGTTAATGCATTAATAAGCATTAATTAACCGTTATTAAGGGTTGAATAAATTGTCTAATAAACATTTATTAACAATGCTCATGTTAACGAAGGTATTAATTGATGCATTATTTACCATTAGTTGATGCCTTAACTAACTGTTAATCACAGTTAACTAAGGTGTCTATTTTACCATTAGTTAATGCTGTTGTAAGCCCTGACTAACTATTAAAAGCAGTTAATTAAGGTGTCTATTATATCATTAATAAATGCAATAATAAGCATTGACTAACTGTTAATAACAGTTAACTAAGGTGTCTATCTAACCATTATTTAATGAAGTAACAAGCCTTGACTTACTGTTTATAACAGTTAACTAAGGTGTCTATTTTACTTTTAGCTAATGCAGTAACAAGCCTTGACTAACTTTTAATCACAGTTAACTAAGGTGTCTATTTTACCATTAGTCAATGCAGTAACATGCCTTGACTAACTGTTTATAACAGTTAACTAACGTGTATATTTTAACATTGGGTAATGTACTAAAAAGCCTAAAGTGGAAATAAAAGCTAACTAAAGTGTCTAAGTAAACCCATAGTTGATGTTGAGGAAGGTATTTCCTAATATTACTAGGTGGTTGATGAAGATGTTTGATAGCATGTATGTCTTAAGGTTCACGGCCAAGCCATGTCATTATGATAAAACTTTGTTTATAGTTTATTTACGGGTTATGGTTGTCAACATACCTTTGTTCACTATATTTGTCCATCCTCCAACATATGACTTACTTTTGGTAGAAGTTGAGATCAGGGAAAAAGACTCCATAGTCTCCATGCAGATGTTTGCTTCTCCCTTTGTCTTCATGTAGAAATTAACTTAAAGCCCAACCTATATAAATTATTGTGCATGCTATATAAGCATTACTTAACCTTAAATGGTCACTTAATTAATGTGTAACAATACTGAATAAGCCTTAATAAACCATCACCTAACAGTTATTAATGCTCTTTGGTAGACTTATTGTAAAGTAGAGAACATATGCACCTTAAGTAACACTTAATTAATGTGTAACAATACTGAATAAGCCTTACTAAACCATCACTTAACAGTTGATAATGCTCGTTGGTAGACTTATTGTAAAGTAGAGGACATATGCACCTTAACTAACGCTTAATTAATGTGTAGCAATACTGAATAAGCCTTACTAAACCATCACTTAACAGTTATTAATGCTCTTTGGTAGACTTATTGTAAAGTAGAGAACATATGCACCTTAAGTAACACTTAATTAATGTGTAACAATACTGAATAAGCCTTACTAAACCATCACTTAACAGTTATTAATGCTCTTTGGTAGACTTATTGTAAAGTAGAGAACATATGCACCTTAACTAACGCTTAATTAATGTGTAGCAATACTGAATAAGCCTTACTAAACCATCACTTAACAGTTATTAATGCTCTTTGGTAGACTTATTGTAAAGTAGTTAACATATGCACCTTAAGTAACACTTAACTAATGTGTAACCATAATGAATAAGCCTTAATAAACCATCACTTAACAGTTGTTAATGCTCTTTGGTAGACTTATTGTCAAGTAGAGAACATATGCACCTTTAGTAACACTTAATTAATGTGTAACAATACTGAATAAGCCTTACTAAACCATCACTTAACAGTTGATAATGCTCGTTGGTAGACTTATTGTAAAGTAGAGAACATATGCACCTTAAGTAACACTTAATTAATGTGTAACAATACTGAATAAGCCTTACTAAACCATCACTTAACAGTTATTAATGCTCTTTGGTAGACTTATTGTAAAGTAGAGAACATATGCACCTTAACTAACGCTTAATTAATGTGTAGCAATACTGAATAAGCCTTACTAAACCATTACTTAACAGTTATTAATGCTCTTTGGTAGACTTATTGTAAAGTAGAGAACATATGCACCTTAACTAACGTTAATTAATGTGTAGCAATACTGAATAAGCCTTACTAAACCCTCACTTAACAGTTATTAATGCTCTTTGGTAGACTTATTGTAAAGTAGAGAACATATGCACCTTAACTAACGCTTAATTAATGTGTAGCAATACTGAATAAGCCTTACTAAACCATCACTTAACAGTTATTAATGCTCTTTGGTAGACTTATTGTAAAGTAGAGAACATATGCACCTTAACTAACGTTAATTAATGTGTAGCAATACTGAATAAGCCTTACTAAACCCTCACTTAACAGTTATTAATGCTCTTTGGTAGACTTATTGTAAAGTAGAGAACATATGCACCTTAACTAACGCTTAATTAATGTGTAGCAATACTGAATAAGCCTTACTAAACCATCACTTAACAGTTATTAATGCTCTTTGGTAGACTTATTGTAAAGTAGTTAACATATGCACCTTAAGTAACACTTAACTAATGTGTAACCATAATGAATAAGCCTTAATAAACCATCACTTAACAGTTATTAATGTTCTTCGGTAGACTTATTGTAAAGTAAAGAACATATGCACCTTTAGTAACACTTAATTAATGTGTAACAATACTGAATAAGCCTTACTAAACCATCACTTAACAGTTGATAATGCTCGTTGGTAGACTTATTGTAAAGTAGAGAACATATGCACCTTAAGTAACACTTAATTAATGTGTAACAATACTGAATAAGCCTTACTAAACCATCACTTAACAGTTATTAATGCTCTTTGGTAGACTTATTGTAAAGTAGAGAACATATGCACCTTAACTAACGCTTAATTAATGTGTAGCAATACTGAATAAGCCTTACTAAACCATTACTTAACAGTTATTAATGCTCTTTGGTAGACTTATTGTAAAGTAGAGAACATATGCACCTTAACTAACGTTAATTAATGTGTAGCAATACTGAATAAGCCTTACTAAACCCTCACTTAACAGTTATTAATGCTCTTTGGTAGACTTATTGTAAAGTAGAGAACATATGCACCTTAACTAACGTTTAATTAATGTGTAGCAATACTGAATAAGCCTTACTAAACCATCACTTAACAGTTATTAATGCTCTTTGGTAGACTTATTGTAAAGTAGAGAACATATGCACCTTAACTAACGCTTAATTAATGTGTAGCAATACTGAATAAGCCTTACTAAACCATCACTTAACAGTTGTTAATGCTCTTTGGTAGACTTATTGTAAAGTAGAGAACATATGCACCTTATGTAACACTTAATTAATGTGAAACAATAATGAATAAGCCTTAATAAACCATCACTTAACAGTTATTAATGCTCTCTGGTAGACTTTTTGTAAAGTAGAGAACACCTGCACCTTAACTAACACTTAATTAATGTGTAACAATAATGAATAAGCCTTAATAAACCATCACTTAACAGTTATTAATGCTCTTTGGTAGACTTATTGTAAAGTAGAGAACATATGCACCTTAAGTAACACTTAACTAATGTGTAACAATACTGAATAAGCCTTAATAAATGCATAATAGTACTTTTCAAATATCACTTAACCATAGTTAACCAGTTATTTATGCTCTTTGTGAACAATATCGTTAAGATGAAAGCATATACCCATTGAGTAACACTTCATGAATGCATTACTTCACCATAATTTATTAAACTGTCACTGTCATTCAACAGAAATGGAAATATTATCTTTGGACAACCAAGAAAGACCATGTGCTACATGTTAAAAACAATTGTTTATACAAAAATGTATGTTCACAATTTAACTACAAATAGCCACTTGCTTTTGTAATTTTTTTTATAAAATTAAAGAGCCTCCAAAAGGAAGGAATTATAAAGAAAACATTGGAGTGGTCAACACAATTACTATTATTGGGTAATAATTAACTTAACATGAACATTGTCACTTTATAACTCCATGACAATATAAATGCCTGCATGAGTAGGGTTGGGAGTCGAGAATCGATTCCTACTTGGAATCGTTTCTTTATTGGAATCGTTTGGAATCATTTGGAGGATTTGGTTTAAAATCTGACCACGGGTTCCAAATTTAACATGCACAAGTTTTGGTTTCCGTAGCGGCCAGGCGCTTGTTGTGTTGCAGTCATGGAGCACAGTAAGTGGTGCTCTAGTGTGGCTCTATTTTACATTGAAAAAGCCCCGTCAAACTGCAACCCACCTTTGAATCAAAATAAAACTTTCCACTTATTTGTGAAAAAAGCATGTGACCCGTTTCAACTCCACCACTCAAAGAATCGGAATCAAGAATCGATAAGAACCAGAATTGAAAGGAAGAATCAGAATTGAAATCAGAATCGTTAAAATCTAAACGATGCCCATCCCTATGCATGAGGCAAATTATTTTAAGGTTTCTTTATTGGCAGAAGCTCTTGATTTTCTTTTAACTGCTGTACTTTCTTCAAAATGGCTTCATCAGCCTCAAGAGCTTCTTTGCATTGCTTAGCAATATCTGTGAGCTTCCTCCCCTTAAGCTGTTGGACTAGTTGCTCATATTCTTCCGGTGCAGCAATTGCCATCTCAGCTATTGCTGCTGTTTGGGCGATTGTGTTTCTGTCAACTCCATATTTTAAGAATGCATGAGCCATTGACTTTCCCTTTTGAAAGATTCCCAGCACGTTCCGGTATCTTCTCTCTACCTCAAATGGTTCACCAACTATTAAAAACACACAATAACAATGACAATTAACTCACTTGAATCATAAATGGCAAACACATATCAACTGAAAAGTAGATTCTAGGATGTGACAACACTAGGTTAGGGATCTGAGACCCAGTTACAAAATATCTGGAACCAATACAATCAAAACAGATATCATATCATAGTTCATAAAAATGCAGCGCAGTGATGATACAGACATTTCATAGCCTACACAACATGTGTGTAATGCCGCTGACCCGCCAAAGCGCATTCGACCCGTGCTGGACCCATTCATAATGAGTCAGCCATCACTCGGTGAGTAGCATACACTTCAGTCCATCTCACTCTCCCTCTGTCCCCCTATGTCTTTCTGTCTGTTTTTTTTCTGTCTGGCGCATAGGTCGGAGTCGAACCTCTATATATACCAACTGAGCTATCCAGGCGTCCTCTTTCTCTTTTAATCAGTCTGTTATTGTTGTTGAAAACAATTGAAGGAGCTTTCCCAGAGATGTATTTTTTTTTATATATATATCCTTGCTATTTATTTATTTCAGATAACTTTCATTTACATGTGTTGCAGATGTTCATTTTCAAACTGGTAAAGGAAACCCTGTCTTGGCATTTTATTTTAATCACAATCTGTTTAAATAAAAGCTTGTGAAAAGTGGCTTTGACTTAAAACTGAACATGTAGCCCAATTTGTAAAAAAATACAGAACTATATATTGTGTATGGCCATTCAGAGTTAACGGCAAGGATTTGGGTGAACCTAAATTTTGTGCTGGTGCAACTAAATAAAAAACGTTAGGTGCACCAGTGCAACCAAGGCAAAACGTTAGTCTGGAGCCCTGTTCTATAATACAACAAATTATTGAATTTAAAAGAAATTAAAGTCAACTAGGGCTCCAGACTTTTTGCCTTGGTTGCACAGGTGCACTTAACTTTTTTATTTAGGTGCACCAGCACTATATATATATATATATATATATATATATATATATATATATATATATATATATATATATATATATGTATTTTTGTGTGTTCAGTTTTAAGTCAAAGACACTTTTCACGAACTCTTTTATTAAAACAGATTGTGATTAAAATAAAATTCAAAGACAGGGTTTCCTTTACCAGTTTGAAAATATACAGCTGCAACAAATGTAAATGAAAGTTATCTGAAATAAATAGCGTAGGATATATATATATTTCTGAGAAAGCTCCTTCACTTGTTTTCAACAACAATAACACTGGTACCAATACAGGTTTCCCTCTCATACTTAACAATATACAGCTGTGTTAATAACAATCAAAACTATAGACAAATGTCAGCAGTGTGGACCGGCAGTGCTGTGTGTGAGTGAATGGGGGCGGGGCTGCGCAGAGGAGAGATCCAAACACAGGCACAGCTTTACAGAAGGAATGGGTCATGTAAAGCAACATTAAACCATATCGATATAAACGGCATTGCTTTGTTCATGGAGAGGCAGCATATGCGAGGATGTTAGGTGCACCGGTGCGACCTAGGAAGATTTTTAGTCGCACCCTTACAAATTTTGGTTGCATGTGAGACTCTAGAGCCCTGTAAAGAGACTTGCGCTGTGGAGCCATGTGCTTAGCTATTAAAGGCGTTATTGTTGAAAACAACAGAAGGCTTTTTATTTAATGTAGGGTACTTAGGGGTATAGGGTAATTTTTGTGTCATTTTGTTTTTGAGTGGTATGCATCCTCATGTTGCGGCAAAAATATGATAAATCTGTTTTTTAATTGAATTATGGGGACAAATACAACGTGTATTAATGTGATATAGATAGGAGATGTCAATGTGTCTGCCTGGTGGGAGTCACAGACTTTCTCTGACTTACTGCTTCCAGCGGCTGCCTTCCTCAGTGCTACATAAAAGACTCTCCCCCCACGTGCAGTCTTCAGTTGCTGTGTAGCTGCTGACAATCCACAGATGGTCTACTGTTATACAGTCGCTAATAGCCACAATGATATACCACTGAAGCAGTCGCGCTAGTTGCGGATAGTCCATCCGGTGAAAAGTTCATACCAAAATCGCCTTAAGCGTAAACATTCAAAATGCAAGATCAGCAAAATGACTTCATACAGTGGAAAATCCCCAGAAGAGGTGGTCTTAGGCCTAAAAAGTAGCCAATTGAAGCTTTACACGCATGTTCAGGGAGTGATCATTGGAGCATTTTTCAGGGGGAGGATCTCTCTTTTTGACGATATAAAAATGGAGTTAGACAAAGGAATCTTTAGCAAGCTTACCAGTACTTGCTCGGGCTTTCTTGTGTGTTGATTTTCTTTCGTGCACATTAAAGCTCTTTTTCCAATCTGATTCCCTTGACTGCTGCGTAACTCTTTTATAACTCTTAAAACTTGCACCTTAAGCGAGAAACGAGGAATATAGAGTGGTCGCAGCAAGCGGTGGAGTTCGCGCCGCTTATCTGGCCTTGAGCTGCGGACACTTCAAATTTACTTCTTCACTCACTAACCTGGAAAAACTTGTAAACAGTAATTAATTTAGGGTGTTGGGTGGATACAATGTCTCCTGCAGCGGGGAGTCAGCGGGACTGCAGAATTCTGTAACATTAGCTTCTTGTCTCATCTGGGGTCTGATAAACATTAAATTCATCAAATCCAGTGTTGATAACGCAATTTTACAATATACTGTAGCTGTCATATTCCATGTAAACTACAAGAGAGCAGTTTTCATGTTAAGGCTTTCCTCGCTGTTTGTCACTCTGCCTGAGAAACTGCTGTACTCAAATGATGAGCTGCTGTCATGGTTTCAGTTGCTCACCCTCAAAGGGGAGAGAGAGAGAGAGAGGATGACTGTTTGCTTGAGTTCAGTAAAGCAGAATGCCGCCGTGTAATTACGACTTTATTACTTTTTATAAACAGATAAAGGAGCGGCGGTGCACCGCTGTTACACGTATATATCGGAAAACCTGATGTAGGTGACAGTGTTAACCCCCTCGTTTTTACTCTGAAGTCACATCCTAAAATCTAACTTTAAATATAATTTATAACATGACTTGATTCAGACATAAAACACATATGCTTGACATACCTCGCTGACGGTGGTTTCTTTCGTTTTTGCTTTTTTCCCCCTTCTTAGCCTTTTTCCCCTTCTTCTTATATTTCCTCCTCTTCGTCTTCTTGTCTGAATCTGAATCAGAATCAGATGATTCTGAGTCAGACAGAATCAGATTCTTTTTGAATCTTCCTCTTCTTTTTCTTGTTAATGTCAGCTGATGAATCAGAGAAAGAAGAATCCTGGGTGCATGTGTTCCCCCTTTCAGCATCATCATTGAAGTGTCTTTTTGACGGTTTTCCTTTCTTGGGACCTAACAAACCAAGTGGGATATATCAATTACTTTGAAATTCATGCAAGCGCAAAGGATGCAAGGTTTGACAGTCCACTAGATCAACTTCATAGTTTTACACATATCGTAGACTAAAATGACAAACAGAACAGTGAGCTACCTTGCCAAGGAGCAGGGGAAACCCGGAATCACATAAAAACTCAGTGGGCTTGTTTATTTGAACGTGAAACAATACAAAAAATTACTATTATTATTCTGATTTAAAGCTTTTGTTTTTTTCTAAAACCACTTCCTCTCTTCATGTAGGCATACTCATTAGCTTGTTAGACCACCATTTCTCTCATTCTCTATGGCTTGTCTAGCCAGGGAGGAGGGGCCAACTTTGAATACCAATACATCATACCTTTAAATCACAAAACACAAAAAAATGTATGATGCATAATTTAAAACAAAAAGGATTCAACTGTAGCTCACTCACCATCAGAAAGTTGAGTACGGAGGAAAACTCTTTCTTTTGTTAGAGCGTCTACTTTGTCCTCCAGGTTCTCAATCCTCAATTTGAACAGTTTTATGTCCGATTGTGCTTTAACAAGGTCTGCTTTAGCATAAGCCACAGTAACTGTTGGGGCCACAGCAGTCTCATCACCTACAATTAAGACCAAACATATTCCAAAATGAATACAATTTTCAATTGTACTTGTACTTTTTCCACAACACATAGGTGGTTCTTAACATTTTTAGACTAAAAGCACACTTAAACTCAAATCAGATTATCAGGCACCAGTTTATAGTCATGGTAATTCATTATGTAGATTGTGTCACGATTGTTTTTTTAAGAGATATTTTGACATGTAGCATATGTTTCAGACAAATAATGATAAGATTTGCATCAGACTTGCATCAGACCACCAACAATCACACCATTTATCACACATGTAAAAATTATTATATTAATTATTAATTATGCTCTGGGTTGTTTGTATTTCTTAAAACCAATCACAACTATCCTGTGCAGCCTGGGATGAACACATGGTGCACTTGCAAAATAGATAGCGGGAGATGAGGGTGCAGGATGTCAGGCTTTATTCCAGCAATGTAGCATACTTCCATTGAGCAAGACTAAGTAAAGTACATATTCATTCATCTATAGTAATGCATGTTTTGTCATAATGTTTTATTGTTGGTGTTAAGTAAATGATATTTATGTAAAATGACAAAATGCAAATGACAAAGAAAATATATTCAGCCATTTTTCTCTGTGTGTGTGTGCACGTGTATGTGTGTGAGTTAAAATAGATATAACTATTTAAAGTGGCTGCATTAACTTGAGGGTTTGTAAAAACAAATGTTTTTCTTACTTTGAATTACATAGGTTTGTTGCTATAGCAGATACATTTTAATTGTAAATCTGCATGGTTTATTAACATTTTGCAGCATAGTTTATTATTTTAAATGTGTCTTAATGCATTGTACTTTACTTCTTGAAGACTTTATTGCAGCAAGAAGATATGAAGGTCTTTCAGAGTTTTCAAAGTGCCCCCCTTGCATGTAAACCGCGGCCTTCGAGCCTTAGTTTTTTCATCTAATACAACGACACTAACGTTACAGTTTGTTTTCGTAATATTTGAATGTTGAAACTATCTTTTGCTGCATCAAAAGTAATTTATGGTTTTATTCGTTCCTTATCCACACTAGCTAGCTTAGCTGTAAGGTTAGTGCAAACATGAGCTTGCTAGAAGGCATGGATCAATCTAAAATTGCAATTAGATAGCTAACGTTAACAAAACTTACCCTGTTCTCCTGCAGATTGGCCTGCATTGTTCTTGTTCACCCTTCGTCGCTTTGTAATCGTTTTTTTCGGATGTTTCCTCCATTTCTTTTACTCCCTCAACAGGCCACAGGTAGCATTAGTTGGTGATGTCGCAGCGCAATTTTTTCACTGTGTCCCGCCCGCAACATTACAAATATGGGTTAGGGCAGGGCCGTACTGGGACTGAAATTCAGCCCGGGACTTTAAGATGGAGAGGCCTTTTACGCGAGTGCCCTTGGTGCATGAGCAGAAGGGCTTTTTGCAGTTTTAATTCTAATCGTGTTTTTATGGTATAAAGAGAATCAGATTACGCTGAAGACCTTCAAGAAACTTTAGGATGACACGTGCCTCCTCAGGTTGTATAAGCAAGTCACCACTGCACTGAACACAACCAGGTCAGCAAAACCTAATCTCCAACACATAAGTCACAGTATACTGCTAACTAACAGCATGTCATGTGCACAGTCGGTTGGAGAGTGATGGACCCTGCCTCTGCTTACTGATTGTGCAGCTACATCAGTTATAAATATAACTAAGAATAAAACATTTTCTAATTCAATCTGTGCTTCAGTCAAGTTATTATCTAGTACGTGGAACTATTGGCATTTTATCCTATATGCAAATATCTGATTGGTTGATATGCCTAATAAGATTGCCTACCCAGCCCTGCACACTGCCCCTCTACCTGTCTGTTTCCTTCTCGTCCTCTCTCCTCCTAATGAGAGTGTATGTGTGCAACAATAGAAAATAAAAACAATTAGCTTATCAAAGCAAAAATTTGGAGACAAAAACAGCTCAGGTATACAGGCCTAAAACTCCTAAAAACCTAAAACTGTGCTACCTCACATCACCAAATCCAAACCTGACTGAAGTAAACTCTTTTTTCGGCGCCTTAAGTTTGAGCCAATCGGATGTCAGGAAAAACGCGGATCAGTCCAAGTTAGGAGGGGCCGCTCGTATCCCCCCTCAATATTGAAAGTATTGGTTTGGCCCGGTCTGAAACACACACACAGACACAGCGCTCTGCTGCAGCTGAACGGCCGGCCAGGCCGGTCGCGTATGAAAGAAAAAAAATAACATTTTTTCAATGTATTGAAAAATGTAAAAAACGTATTAACCACCGGCCGGTTTGGCCTGAAATGGACCGGCCGTTCGGGATTGTTCCCGGTATTCCCGATGGCCAATCCGCCCCTGGGTTAGGGGATTGGTCAAGGGATAGGACATGTACATGTAATCATGGACGCCTGGCCAATAGTAGTGTGTGAATGCAATTGAAGGGCGGGTCTTGGCGTGGCCATAGTGGGATTCGTAAAATTGTGTCCCGGCCTATTGTTCTGCGATTGGCTGGTACTACTGTGCTTTGATTAGCTGAAGTCTTTCAGCTAATCAAATTGCGTTTTCACAGCAGACGTCTCCTGTGCGGCTGTGCGTAAAATTCGCGCAAAGGGGAATTTGAATGGAAGCACCATGGGAGGTTTTATTACTTCAGATGTAAGTAAGGTGTTTTGAATGCTTTATATATGTAATAATACTTTTTAATTGTATGACTATTGATGCATTAATTCCTTTCATGTTTCATTTTGTCCATGTTTATTTTAAACATTACTACTATGGGAGTTATTTCATTTTGTCCATGTTTATTTTAACAATTATTATTGGAGTTAGCTAGTTTTGAGATGTGTAAAGTATGTATATATATATATATATATATATATATATATATATATATATATATATATATATATATATATATATATATATATATATATACGTGTGTATATATATGTAATACTTTTATGATGAATCATACATTAGCTTGATAGGTTGTGCTCCTGTGAACCTATATGCTAGTCCCTTCTCACTTTTATTAGATATTGGCATCTATAAACGTGTTATATACTGTTGCAATGAAATTGCATTTCTAGGTAATGCAACAACTTGGATGTAAAGGCTAGAGGCACTGAAATTGCTCTTCTTATGACATTTTGGAGCGAGCAGCCCCAATAGTAGACCTGATCCCAGTTAACTGGAGAGGTAAGACACCGTCAATCCCTTCTCCTTCCTAACTGACCTATAAGCCTATAAAAGGATAGCTATTTACAGCAATTTATTGATATTTACCAAATGTGCAATGTTTGTCTGCAGGTGTCATGGTTAAGAGTGTAAAAGGAAAGTTGCTGTCCCTCTTCCAAGGGAAAAACAGTAAGAAGAGGACCTTAAAGTTAATAAAATGGCTCCAAAAAAAAAATTACTAAAAAAGAAAGTAAAATGTGGAAAGTGTCATCACAAAATGAAGCTGAGACCTGCACGCAAAGCTTTAAAAACAATTTGAGCTACTGTTGTGTCTAACATTTAATTGTATGCGAGAAATTAAGCGAGGTAAACAATATATTTCTTATCAGACTTAAGTACTTAAGACATAATAACATATATACATTTGCTTAAAGATTTCTTTTGAATTTGAAATGTAGGACCTGTAGACGGAACATGCACAAGGGAAGACCCACAACAAAGTCTGTGAGGTCTGGATCATTGTTTTACAAGTCCAAATCCAGTCTGTCCTCTTGGATGACATTCATCTACAGGTAAGTTTCACCTCAAAAATGTTATATTCAAGTTGGTTAAAATAATGGTCCAAAAAGAAAAACTGCTTTTGGGGATATATGTATTGGGATGTAATTTAGTATTAGGAGATGGTTACATTTGTATGAATTTATGCTGAATAAATGTTAGACAAATGACAACCACTGTTATTTAACTGTTATTACACAGGACTACAGACTAACTTTATTTGACAGTAGCACTGTAGCACCTAAATAAAAAATGTAGGGGCACAGGCATAACATTTTTTTCACAGTCACATTTTAATCAAATGGTGCATAACACATGCACATTCAGAAATGTAAACAAAGTATTAATACAAATTATAACCTTATTGTCTCAGCCCCATGCAGGGTCTCCCTCCCTCCTCTCTGTCTCTTTTGTTAATATTGAAATAACAATCATATCTAAGGTGATTAACTTTCATTAAAGGGGAGTATCTAACTACCTACCAGCCAGTGTGGGAAATATTGAGTGATGAGGGAGCTAGACACAGATGAGCTCACAACACTCACACAAGCACTTTTTGTTTTTACGAGGTAAATACTATATGTTTTCTTTTTTCAAAGAAGCATTTGCCGGCCACTGTCGTCTCTAACATTGATGCAGCATGTGGCAAATGTCAGAGCTGACATAAGCATTTATGTAAAAATGCAAATAAATCAGTGAATGCACAGGCATTTACGTAATATTCCACAGTTTTGGTGTTAAAATAAAACCTTGTCCTTTATGTCTAAAACTGAGACAAAAATGAGTAACATTGCAGCCAATTTTGGGACGAGATGTAAAACAACATCACTGCCGAGGTCATCAACACATTTATGCCGACCGTAAGTGCAGGAAAGCAGTTTTTAGACTGTATACAAAGAAAGGAGGGCTAATGTTAGGCTAAAGCTAACTCCTTATGGGCTATCACTACACAGCATTTTCCTTGCCAATGTACAGTCTTTAGCGAACAAAATGGATGATCTTCAGCTGAGGATTACCACTCTTAAATATATTATGGACTGTAATATCATCCTGATTTTCACAGAAACATGGTAACAACAGCGCTGTGCAACAGCATGTGCGGACAATGAGTGTGACGCTACAGTAACGAGACACAGATGACATTACCCACGCAGTTGACTAATCCCTCAAGGACTCTAGCCCTCTCACACACATTGTCCAACTCTGGCAGACTCGCTCTCTCCTCTTTTTCAACATGAAATAGAACAAATTCAAATTTTCAGGTTGTACATGTGCGAGTAGGTTTAATAATTACTTGCGCTGTCTCAAAAAATTATTGCAAAATGCAGTTTGGAGCCATGTTACAGTTGACCATGATCCTATTGTTGGGAGGATTATTCATTCGTCTTATTTTTGGCTGACCCAGAGGGATTGGCCTAAAATAGCAAAATTACTGACTTCCCTTTGTCCCACATGTACATGAGTGTTGTAGCTGGGTCCGGCTCATCTCGGCATGTCTAGTCTTGTTTGATTGTCAATGTACTGAACTAGTAACTGTATTTGTCTCCTCAATGTATCTGTCTCTTAAAACACAGGTTCACACAGGGGCTCAGATTACGACAAATAGATATGATAGAGGATGGGATTGCTGGAAGCTCACGAACTCTCTCCAAGATGGCCAGCAAAATAAGAAGCATTTGCAAGCGATCAATGGCATCATATGCTAAAAGAAAGCCCAAGGTTGTTGGAAGTAGCAGGGACTTTGTGATGCTGGATGAGAGCAACTTTCGTCATAAGCGAAAGGTATGACAGACACAATGGATAGTATTTACACAATGTTAAAAGGAACATCCATACCATTAAATAGGACTTAGTAGTGCGGTTCCAGTGATCCTGGACGGATAAGTTAATATCCAGAAACATATACAACTGTCTTCCTAAGCATCAAGACATCATTTGTAAGGATTCTAAAGTTTACAATCTACCGTGAATGTGGTAACCAGTGTGAAGATGCATTTAGTATTTTCTCAATATTCCTTTATTTGTAATAACATTCAGTCTACCTCATCAAGATAAAGGGAAAGTTTGGAAGGTACTTTCAACTTCTGAGACTTTAGATTTGATACCATTCCTATGCACTGTCAGAGATGCAGTCAGTCCCTCCAGGAAAATGTGATTATGCGATCGCATAATTTAATGCATAATCAGCCAAAGTCCGCATATTTATGCGGGGGCCACATTTTTTCAAATACGCCGCACTTTCGCCGCATAAATTGCCGATTTCCGCCCAAAATATGCGGGGCTTGCATAATCCCCGCATTTTCGTTGCAAAAAAGTCACATATCTTAGCAGAAAGTTGAAAAATGTTGAGTTTACTTCATACAAGAACATCCATTTTCCCCTGTTGCCATGGGAACGTTATGAAGTGACGTAATTACGCGACGTGAACATCATTGAAAAGCAGGGTGTTGGGGGAATCACTTTTTTCTCTTTTTCATCAAACATTTTGCCGGCAACAATCACAAAAAAACTGCATTTTTCTGGAAGTACTACAGTGTATCTAGATACATTTTAAGCAGCAAACAGATCAATAGGATTTGATTCTGCTTTGTCCCAAGGCAATTTAACGCAGTGCAAGAACAAATAATAGGCATACATCTACACAATCAAGTTATGGGTGGGAGAGAAGGATGTATAAACATGATAACGTCCTAGAAATTACAAGCTGGTATAAAGAGAAAAAATCTATTTACTTTGTTATCATTGATCAAGCTACTGTTTATTAATGGATTGGTCCAAAAATTAAAGGGGTTTCAATCTATCATGTTTTATCAGGAAGCAACTTTAGGGGTCAACAATAACAGAAAAGGGTAATTGAAATTGAACTAAATGGAAGTATGTGAGATTTGTGCCTGAAATTCCCTGAAATGTAAGATCTTTTATATTTTACAGTATGGACGAGGACGGTTCGCCAACACCTGGCGGAGAAGAAAATGGGTCTTCGGGATTCTTGGTGTTGGCCGAAGGTGTAACAGACCTATTTTGAAACTGGTTGATCGGAGGTCCAGACGTCATCTTCTCCCACTAATTTTGCGCCATGTGCGGCCAAGAAGCACCATCCTAAGTGACGAATGGCGGGCCTACAGAGGTGTTCTAACCACCCATGGGTACAGACACTTTCCGGTCAACCACAGTCGGTGGTTTGTTGACCCAGTAACAGGCAGCCACACACAAAACCTGGAAAGACCTTGGGCCATATACAAGGGAATAGTATGGCGACTGAGAGGGAATAGGACAGAGGCACTGTTAAAAGAACATCTGTCAGTAATTGAGTGGACCTACTGGCTAGCAAAATCTCATAAAGATGGTCCTTTTGCAAGATTAATAAAGGACATTAGTCATAGGTACCGCTTGTAGGAACCCCACACCATTCTCTCTTGGAATTTTAAAGTTGGTAGATTAATGAGGACTATTGTGGACTGCTCCTCAGATCTCTGCAGGGTAAAATAAGACAGCTAGCTGGACCATCTGTCAACTGGTTCTTCAGCTCAAGGAGAGGAAGCTTATTGACATTGCCAAGCAATGTAAAAAAGAAATTGAAAAATTGAAGACCTGTCAATAAAAAAAACTTAAAATCATTTGCCTCATGCAGGCATTTATATTATCATGAAGTTATAAAGTAATACAGTTCTATTAGAGTTAATTAATACCCAATACTAGTAATTGTATAGACCACTGCAATGTTTTCTTTATGATTCCTTCCTTTTGGAGGCTCTTTAATTTTATAAAAAAAAATCACAAAAGCAAGTGGCTATTTGTAGTTAAATTGTTAACATACATTTTTGTATAAACAATTGTTTTTAACATGTAGCATATGGTCTTTCTTGGTTGTCCAAAAAATAATATTTCCATTTCTGTTGAATGACAGTGACAGTTAATAAATTATGGTGAATAATGCATTCATGAAGTGTTACTCAAGGGGTATATGCTTTCATCTTTACGATATTGTTCACAAAGAGCATAAATAACTGGTTAACTATGGTTAAGTGATGTTTTAAAAGTACTATTATGCATTTATTAAGGCTTATTCAATATTGCTTCACATTAATTAAGCGTTAGTTAAGGTGCATATGTTCTCTACTTTACAATAAGTCTACCAAAGAGCATTAATAACTGTTAAGTGATGGTTTAGTAAGGCTTATTCAGTATTGCTACACATTAATTAAGCGTTAGTTAAGGTGCATGTGTTCTCTACTTTACAATAAGTCTACCAAAGAGCATTAATAACTGTTAAGTGATGGTTTAGTAAGGCTTATTCAGTATTGCTACACATTAATTAAGCGTTAGTTAAGGTGCATATGTTCTCTACTTTACAATAAGTCTACCAAAGAGCATTAATAACTGTTAAGTGATGGTTTAGTAAGGCTTATTCAGTATTGTTACACATTAATTAAGTGTTACTTAAAGTGCATATGTTCTCTACTTTACAATAAGTCTACTGAAGAACATTAATAACTGTTAAGTGATGGTTTATTAAGGCTTATTCATTATTGTTACACATTAATTAAGTGTTACTTAAGGTGCATATGTTCTCTACTTGACAATAAGTCTACCGAAGAACATTAATAACTGTTAAGTGATGGTTTAGTAAGGCTTATTCAGTATTGCTACACATTAATTAAGCGTTAGTTAAGGTGCATATGTTCTCTACTTTACAATAAGTCTACCAAAGAGCATTAATAACTGTTAAGTGATGGTTTAGTAAGGCTTATTCAGTATTGTTACACATTAATTAAGTGTTACTTAAAGTGCATATGTTCTCTACTTTACAATAAGTCTACTGAAGAACATTAATAACTGTTAAGTGATGGTTTATTAAGGCTTATTCATTATTGTTACACATTAGTTAAGTGTTACTTAAGGTGCATATGTTCTCTACTTTACAATAAGTCTACCAACGAGCATTAACAACTGTTAAGTGATGGTTTAGTAAGGCTTATTCAGTATTGTTACACATTAATTAAGTGTTACTTAAGGTGCATATGTTCTCTACTTTACAATAAGTCTACCAAAGAGCATTAACAACTGTTAAGTGATGGTTTAGTAAGGCTTATTCAGTATTGTTACGCATTAATTAAGTGTTACTTAAGGTGCATATGTTCTCTACTTTACAATAAGTCTACGGAAGAGCATTAATAACTGTTAAGTGATGGTTTATTAAGGCTTATTCATTATTGTTACACGTTAATTAAGTGTTACTTAAGGTGCATATGTTCTCTACTTTACAATAAGTCCACCAAAGAGCATTAATAACTGTTAAGTGATGGTTTATTAAGGCTTATTCAATATTGCTTCACATTAATTAAGCGTTAGTTAAGGTGCATATGTTCTCTACTTTACAATAAGTCTACCAAAGAGCATTAATAACTGTTAAGTGATGGTTTAGTAAGGCTTATTCAGTATTGCTACACATTAATTAAGCGTTAGTTAAGGTGCATATGTTCTCTACTTTACAATAAGTCTACCAAAGAGCATTAATAACTGTTAAGTGATGGTTTATGAAGGCTTATTCAGTATTGCTACACATTAATTAAGCGTTAGTTAAGGTGCATATGTTCACTACTTTACAATAAGTCTACCAAAGAGCATTAATAACTGTTAAGTGATGGTTTATTAAGGCTTATTCATTATTGTTACACATTAGTTAAGTGTTACTTAAGGTGCATATGTTCTCTACTTTACAATAAGTCTACCAACGAGCATTAACAACTGTTAAGTGATGGTTTAGTAAGGCTTATTCAGTATTGTTACACATTAATTAAGTGTTACTTAAGGTGCATATGTTCTCTACTTTACAATAAGTCTACCAAAGAGCATTAACAACTGTTAAGTGATGGTTTAGTAAGGCTTATTCAGTATTGTTACGCATTAATTAAGTGTTACTTAAGGTGCATATGTTCTCTACTTTACAATAAGTCTACCGAAGAGCATTAATAACTGTTAAGTGATGGTTTATTAAGGCTTATTCATTATTGTTACACGTTAATTAAGTGTTACTTAAGGTGCATATGTTCTCTACTTTACAATAAGTCCACCAAAGAGCATTAATAACTGTTAAGTGATGGTTTATTAAGGCTTATTCAATATTGCTTCACATTAATTAAGCGTTAGTTAAGGTGCATATGTTCTCTACTTTACAATAAGTCTACCAAAGAGCATTAATAACTGTTAAGTGATGGTTTAGTAAGGCTTATTCAGTATTGCTACACATTAATTAAGCGTTAGTTAAGGTGCATATGTTCTCTACTTTACAATAAGTCTACCGAAGAACATTAATAACTGTTAAGTGATGGTTTATTAAGGCTTATTCATTATTGTTACACATTAGTTAAGTGTTACTTAAGGTGCATATGTTCTCTACTTTACAATAAGTCTACCAACGAGCATTAACAACTGTTAAGTGATGGTTTAGTAAGGCTTATTCAGTATTGTTACACATTAATTAAGTGTTACTTAAGGTGCATATGTTCTCTACTTTACAATAAGTCTACCAAAGAGCATTAACAACTGTTAAGTGATTGTTTAGTAAGGCTTATTCAGTATTGTTACGCATTAATTAAGTGTTACTTAAGGTGCATATGTTCTCTACTTTACAATAAGTCTACCGAAGAGCATTAATAACTGTTAAGTGATGGTTTATTAAGGCTTATTCATTATTGTTACACATTAGTTAAGTGTTACTTAAGGTGCATATGTTCTCTACTTTACAATAAGTCTACCAAAGAGCATTAATAACTGTTAAGTGATGGTTTAGTAAGGCTTATTCAGTATTGCTACACATTAATTAAGCGTTAGTTAAGGTGCATATGTTCTCTACTTTACAATAAGTCTACCAAAGAGCATTAACAACTGTTAAGTGATGGTTTATTAAGACTTATTCATTATTGTTACACATTAGTTAAGTGTTACTTAAGGTGCATATGTTCTCTACTTTACAATAAGTCTACCAAAGAACATTAATAACTGTTAAGTGATGGTTTATTAAGGCTTATTCATTATTGTTACACATTAGTTAAGTGTTACTTAAGGTGCATATGTTCTCTACTTTACAATAAGTCTACCAAAGAGCATTAATAACTGTTAAGTGATGGTTTAGTAAGGCTTATTCAGTATTGCTACACATTAATTAAGCGTTAGTTAAGGTGCATATGTTCTGTACTTTACAATAAGTCTACCAAAGAGCATTAATAACTGTTAAGTGATGGTTTAGTAAGGCTTATTCAGTATTGTTACACATTAATTAAGTGTTACTTAAGGTGCATATGTTCTCTACTTTACAATAAGTCTACCAAAGAGCATTAACAACTGTTAAGTGATGGTTTAGTAAGGCTTATTCAGTATTGTTACGCATTAATTAAGTGTTACTTAAGGTGCATATGTTCTCTACTTTACAATAAGTCTACCGAAGAGCATTAATAACTGTTAAGTGATGGTTTATTAAGGCTTATTCAATATTGCTTCACATTAATTAAGCGTTAGTTAAGGTCCATATATTCTCTACTTTACAATAAGTCTACCGAAGAACATTAATAACTGTTAAGTGATGGTTTATTAAGACTTATTCATTATTGTTACACATTAGTTAAGTGTTACTTAAGGTGCATGTGTTCTCTACTTTACAATAAGTCTACCAAAGAACATTAATAACTGTTAAGTGATGGTTTATGAAGGCTTATTCATTATTGTTACACATTAGTTAAGTGTTACTTAAGGTGCATATGTTCTCTACTTTACAATAAGTCTACCAAAGAGCATTAATAACTGTTAAGTGATGGTTTAGTAAGGCTTATTCAGTATTGCTACACATTAATTAAGCGTTAGTTAAGGTGCATATGTTCTCTACTTTACAATAAGTCTACCAAAGAGCATTAATAACTGTTAAGTGATGGTTTAGTAAGGCTTATTCAGTATTGCTACACATTAATTAAGCGTTAGTTAAGGTGCATATGTTCTCTACTTTACAATAAGCCTACCAAAGAGCATTAGTAACTGTTAAGTGATGGTTTAGTAAGGCTTATTCAGTATTGTTACACATTAATTAAGTGTTACTTAAAGTGCATATGTTCTCTACTTTACAATAAGTCTACCGAAGAACATTAATAACTGTTAAGTTATGGTTTATTAAGACTTATTCATTATTGTTACACATTAGTTAAGTGTTACTTAAGGTGCATATGTTCTCTACTTTACAATAAGTCTACCAACGAGCATTAACAACTGTTAAGTGATGGTTTAGTAAGGCTTATTCAGTATTGTTACACATTAATTAAGTGTTACTTAAGGTGCATATGTTCTCTACTTTACAATAAGTCTACCAAAGAGCATTAACAACTGTTAAGTGATGGTTTAGTAAGGCTTATTCAGTATTGTTACGCATTAATTAAGTGTTACTTAAGGTGCATATGTTCTCTACTTTACAATAAGTCTACCGAAGAGCATTAATAACTGTTAAATGATGGTTTATTAAGGCTTATTCATTATTTTTACACATTAATTAAGTGTTACTTAAGGTGCATATGTTCTCTACTTTACAATAAGTCCACCAAAGAGCATTAATAACTGTTAAGTTATGGTTTAGTAAGGCTTATTCAATATTGCTTCACATTATTTAAGTGTTAGTTAAGGTGCATAAGTTCTCTACTTTACAATAAGTCTACCAAAGAGCATTAATAACTGTTAAGTGATGGTTTATTAAGGCTTATTCAGTATTGTTACACATTAATTAAGTGACCATATAAGGTTAAGTAATGCTTATATAGCATGCACAATAATTTATATAGGTTGGGCTTTAAGTTAATTTCTACATGAAAACAAAGGGAGAAGCAATCCTCTGCATGGAGACTATGGAGTCTTTTCCCTGATCTCAACCTCTACCACAAGTAAGTCATATGTTGGAGGATGGACAAATATAGTGGACAAAGGTTTGTTGACAACCATAACCCGTAAATAAACTATAAACAAAGTTTTCTCATAATGACATGGCTTGGCCGTGAACCTTAAGACATACATGCTATCAAACATCTTCATCAACCACCTAGTAATATTAGGAAATACCTTCCTCAACATCAACTATGGGTTTACTTAGACACTTTAGTTAGCTTTTATTTCCACTTTAGGCTTTTTAGTACATTACCCAATGTTAAAATATACACGTTAGTTAACTGTTATAAACAGTCAGTCAAGGCATGTTACTGCATTGACTAATGGTAAAATAGACACCTTAGTTAACTGTGATTAAAAGTTAGTCAAGGCTTGTTACTGCATTAGCTAAAAATAAAATAGACACCTTAGCTAACTGTTATAAACAGTAAGTCAAGGCTTGTTACTTCATTAAATAATGGTTAGATAGACACCTTAGTTAACTGTTATTAACAGTTAGTCAATGCTTATTATTGCATTTATTAATGATATAATAGACACCTTAATTAACTGTTTTTAATAGTTAGTCAGGGCTTATTACAGCATTAACTAATGGTAAAATAGACACCTTAGTTAACTGTGATTAACAGTTAGTTAAGGCATCAACTAATTTTAAATAATGCATTAATTAATACCTTAGTTAACATGAGCATTGTTAATAAATGTTTATTAGACAATTTATTCAACCCTTAATAACGGTAAATTAATGCTTATTAATGCATTAACTAATGCTAATTAATGTACCCTTATTGTAAAGTGTTACCAAGATATTTTACAGTCAGTAATTGTGCATTTGTTAAAGACATTTTACAGTCAGCAACTGCATTTGTTAAAGACATTTAAGATTCAGTAACTGTGCATGGGCATTTCAGGTGAATACTGTCAGGATTGCAGGCTTGGACCCAAATGCAGGAAGGCGAGGAGAATGCAGGAGTAAGAAATAATAATAATTTAATGGAAACTCAGAGAGACTTACAAAAGTATAAGCAGGCCAAAAACAAAAACCAGGAGCACAAAAACAGAAATCCAGGAACACGGAGATGCAGCAAAAATACAAGGAGAGAACCACAAGGGACGACGACAAATGACAATGACAATCCACCAACAACAGACACAGAAAACACAGAGACTAAATAAACAGGGTAATGAGTAAACGAGGGACAGCTGACACAAGGAGAGGGAAACAGGTGAAACACATTAGGGCAATCACAAGGGCGGGAATACACAGGAAGAAAGCCAGACAAGACTAGGGAGAAAAGACAGACTTCACAATAAAACAGGAAATGGGAAAACCAACAAAAACACGAAACCAACTACAACAAAGAAACTTGACACAAGGACTGGTGAACAGGTGACAGACATCAGACAATAACAAAGGCGGGAAACCCAAAAGACAGGAAGTAACAAAACAAGAAACACTAAGGGGAACAGAATAACTCCTAGATAAAACAGGTCCAAACATACAAAAAACACCATAAGAGTGGGGCAGGCGTGACAAATACTAATGAGGTTCACACTAAACCTTGTAGTCTTGAACGTATATTGAGCAGGTTTAATTTGTACAGTGGTACTCAACATGTCCAAAATATGCATTGTGTGTAAAAGTATGCTTTCAAGTTATGTTGGGAAGTTAAACAAATAAAAGAAAAACAATAAATGTTTGCTCTTGTCTCAATAGTGTCGACAGTAATCATTTCTTTAATTAACATATTGTATCACTTACAGTAACACTTTACAGATAGAGTAGGTCTAGACCACACCCTATAATTTACAAAGACCCAACAATTCTAGTAATTCTCCCAAAAGCATGCATAAATGCGTAAATGCAACAGTTGCAAGGAAACACTCCCTTTTAGGAAGAAACCTCGGACAGACCCAGGCTCTTGGTAGGCGGTGTCTGATGGTGCCGGTTGGGGGTGTGATGAACAGTGGCAATAATAGTGATAATAAAGATAATGACTAGAAATAGTAGTTGTAGTAGTTCATGGTGTTACAGGGCGTAACAGGGCACAGCAGGGCACAGCAGGGCGTGGCAGGATGTAGCAAGTCATAGCTGGGCATTGCAGAGCGTAATAAGGGCACAGCAGGGCGTATAGCAGGATCACGGCGACGGCTGCCACCATGATTTAGGTGCCATCCTGATCCAAGGAAACATGATGGGCGAAAATAACAAACATAAGGACTCCAGGGAATAAGCTCCCCAGAGCTTGGTTAGTACTAAGCATTTCTGGGACATTGATACTCCGTAACGTAACATAACATACATTGCTGAGCGACCTGTAGAGAACGTGAGCTGTGTCACAATTCAACAATTTAGGTTACAAGGTTTCATGTTTCAAATTTCGTGTTTCCATTATCAGTAAGTCAAACTTGCGTTTTTTTGTTGTTTGTCCGTCACAGTGATCGTGTCCCGCGAGTGGCGGCCCATCCCGTTGTTGTGGCAGACGTGTGGCGCCTCATTTCTCTTTTGTTGCGTCCCCCAGAGCAGGTTTGAAAATCGTGACCTGTACACGTTCAAAATTTGTGCCATGTACACAAAATAAACGTCAAAATCGTGACCTGTACACAAATTAATAAATCTAAATAATGTGACTATTTCACGACCTGGCGTGAGACCGGGTTGTTTGAGTACAATATATAATTTAATGCAAGCACACAAATTGGCGTAAACCGTGTAGAATATAGGGGTGGGAGGAAAAATCGATACAGCATAGTATCGCAATATTTTCTGTGGCAATACTGTAACGACACAGACGCCAAGTATCGATCTTTTATTATATATGTGTTGGTCAGTTTGTCTGCTTGACAATCTGATTTTGCAGCAATACAGTTGAAGTGAGATGAACAAACAGAGAAATGTATCATTTTATATAAAACAGATGTTGACAAAGTTTGACAAAAGCCCATTTTGGGGACATAATTTGAAATTGGGAAAAATTTCAAGTTGGAAAAAAGTTAATGAATTGCAATATATCACACAATATTGCAATATGCTTAAAATCGCAATAATATCGTATCATGACATAAGTATCGTGATGATATCGTATCGTGAGGCCTCTGGTGATTCCCACCCCTAGTAGAATATTGATAATTAAAATTATTTCTACTCATGGCAACAGAGCTGCGTATAGTCATTGAGGAAGAGGAAGTTAGTTTAGGCCTTATATGGCATAAAAGTGAATTGTGTACCAGACAGATAACCAAAAAAACAGGAAAGACAGTTAAAGTTATGAACGGAAGAGGAAGTTGCACCACACAGAGGCCCCAACCCTAGTGTGTGTGTGTGTGTGTGTGTGTGTGTAATGATAACAGTTTCTGCCTAGAAACAAGGAGACCCCCCTGTGAGGGGAGGATAAAAGCTTAAGGGAGAGAATAGATCGGGGCTCACTTCAGACGAGATCTTGGTGGACCAGGCCCCAACTTTATGTCTGTCGCTAGGGAAACTTAGTCTCTGTTTTGTGAACCCACAGCTGTGTTGTAACTCTTATGCTGGACTCAGTAAACTTGGCTGACTGACCTCATCGTCTCTGATTGATCCTTGTGTATGGTGAACGTAAGTCCAATAAAAGAAGGCGCAGGAATTAAATAACAGGAGTCTGATTAGTCCGACCATATGGCCTTTTCGGACAATTCCCACTACAACCGTTGGCGCTCTTAATGCTCCATCATCTCACAGCGCCACAGTCAGGCTGCTGCTCTGCCATGTGCGTTCCATACAAACGCTAAAAGTTGATTTAGCAAGCATCAGTATTTTACAGAACAGGTGGGGACAACAAAGCATTACACTGAACAATGTTACAATGTGTTGAAAATAGGATTCCTAAACTTGAAATAAACAGGACACCTCCGCTTCAAATCTTTAACTATTTCTTTAGATCGCTTTTAAATGAAATTGTTTTAACTACCAACAAATGAAAATGATCTTGATGATCATCACCTAGAAAATCATTAACTGTTTTCTTTGACGATGACGTCAGTCTGCTGCTGTGGGCGTTGTCTGACTCTAAATGTTTAGAAGAAGCAAAAGCAGAGTTACAGTTCAGGGGACTCACAGTATCATTCAGACAATGTCACAAACTGTTTGTAGTTTCTCCCCTAACCAATGTGTTGACTTTAAATAAGAGCGGTAAGTTGTAAGATGTTTGTCACACATGATTCCTCACTCATTCATTGACCTTAAGAATACTGTTTGTGTTGATGCTTCAGCTGCACTTTGTGATACATGTTAAAAGAAACACGTTTAAAAGTGTTGCACACTTGTAACAGACAACATGTGACATTATAATAGTCATATTGTGATACAGTATTTTGAACCAAAAGGAGAATCATGATAAACTCTTCATATGTTTCATATTTCACTTTTGGTGCATACTTTGATATTGGGCTCTTTAAATACTTACTTTTTCTGATGATTATGTGTTTTTATGCTTTAATAGTTTGTGCTAATCTGTTGCTGATTTTGGTTATCTGTATGAACAGAAGCTTACATGAACCTATGTACCTTTTTCTGTGCAGCCTGTTTTTAACTGAACTGTTTGGTAGTACAGGGTTGTTTCCATTTCTTCTGGTTCAGATCCTCTCTGACATTCACACTGTTTTTGCTCCCTTCTGTTTCCTGCAGATTTATTGTTTGAATGTATATGCAACTATACAATTTCAGAATTTAGCCATTCTGTCTTATGACAGATATCTTGCTATCTGTTATCCTCTGCAATATAACACACGTATGACATATAACAAGGTTGCCGTGCTTATTGCTCTAACATGGTTATACTCATTTGTTGGAGTTGCTGTCTTGATATCTTTAAGTGCTCCTTTACAACTGTGTGGGAACATCATTAACAAAGTTTACTGTAACAACTATATTGTTGTCAAACTGGCCTGCTCTGACACCAGAGTCAATAACATTTATGGACTCATTAACACTTGTGTTGTAATCTTTGGTCCTCTCATTTTAATCATTTACACATACATCAAGATCCTTAAAGTGTGTTTTTCTGGTTCTAAACAGACCAGACAGAAAGCTGTCAGTACCTGCACACCTCACCTCGCTTCTCTGCTCAACTTTTCTTTTGGTTCTTTCTTTGAAATATTACAGAGCAGGTTTGATATGAGAAGTGTACCCATGATGTTGCAGATTTTTTTGTCTTTATACTTTCTGACCTGCCAACCAATCTTCAACCCTTTAATATATGGCCTGCAATTGTCTAAAATACGTAGCTTATGTAAAAGTCTTATCTTTGGTAAAACGTCAACTGATGTTTAAAAGCATCTTGCTGGTTGGTGAACCCTTGAATCAGTTTGTACAGCAAATAATGGCCATCTGCAAGAAAAGATGTGTTGTGACTACAGTGGAGAACTGAGCAGGTGCCTTGGTGAGGGATTAGATAATGATACCTAACCTTTGACCACTGCAGGGAATTTTTTGTCCTTAACATATATAGAGAAGATTTGATGTCCAAAATATGCATCATGTGTAAAAGTCTTCTTTCAAGTTATGTTGGAAAGTTTCCATTATCTAACAGATTTGTTCAGCTTGAGTAAAACAAATTGAGAAAACAATAAATGTTTGACCTTGGCTCAATAGTGTCGACAGTAATCATTTCTTTAGTTAACATATTGCATCAAAAGGTAGGACATTTATCATACAGATGTCCACACAAAGTTGATCCTGTCAGTGAAAGGTGAGCTACTCTAGTTCAAATCATTATGTTCTTATTAGGGCTGTCAATCGAATACATAATACGAAAATCAAATACGAAAATGTTGTCCAAAGAAGAACCTTTAAAAACAATAATTTACTAAATGCTTTGACAGATGCAACTAGAACATACAAATCAATACACATATATGCCATCATTGTAAAAGTAAAAAACAGAAGACAGGGCAGCTTTAAAGGACAGGACATGAATGAAAATTGAATAAACAAAAACAAATGCAACAGGTGATAGGCGAAAAAAGACAGCATCACATAAAACCAAGTCTATAAAAATGTGTTTTAAGAATTGATTTAAAAGAAGTCACTGATTCCGTGTAGCTAGTTAACACTTTTATTCATCTGTTGTGAATGTAAGCCACAGCACAAAATTCTGGGCCCTGCAGAAAGGCATTCTCTATGGGCCCATCTCTGCATCAACAAGTATTTATTCTAGCATCTTTTTGGGCCCTCCTCACATGAGGGCCCTGGGTTCTCAGTCCCATTTCCACCCCCAGTCCGACGCCCCTATGAGACTGGAAGTACTCCGGTAGTAACTCAGTTCACATCGACAGTACATGCAAATAACTTTAGTCTTGTGGAGAGAACCATCTAGAAGGGCTTTGAAACTCACCTCACCATTCAGAAGAGCCTTCACTTTATCCATTCCTGCTCAAGGAGCTCTGTTTGTGCTAACCATCTACAACTTTACTGCTGCATCGATTCCTGATTTCCCAAACTACAGAGTGGCCGAGGCCCAAACCACAGAACTTGCATGCGTTAATCGCACGTCAAAGAAAATGAGTTCTGTTAAAAGGATTTAGTGTTATTCCGTTATACTCGCATCAATTTTGACAGCCCTAATTTCAATCATATGAAGCAAAGGCACATGATCTAAAATACTTAAACTTTAGTTAGCTTTCTCAGTCAAGTATTTGTTGGTTGATATTTTGAAAGTTATTTGGAATTGCTGTGTCTGTTGTTTTTTTCTTCAGATTTGGGGCTTGAAGAGAGAAATAATCTATGGGGGAATTGCCGAGCCTGTTTTAATTTCAGTGGTCGAAATCGAAAGCTCATTTACCACATTTACCATGACTTTATCTACTCAGTCTACCTGGGAAGAAGGCAAGAGTTAGACAGGCTCTGATCAGCAACTTAGTTCTTACTTACGGAGAGCATTTCTTCTACCAATATCACAAATCCTTCTCCAGAAAAGCCACCCTCTACATCGCCCAGTCCTACCCTCCCCTAGACTGGTCTGTCCTCAACACTAAATTACTGGTGATGATCGTCGGAGACGCTCAATCCATCTCTTTCTCCACCAGCCACCCTTTCTCGGCTTAAAGTCACTGAAACAACCGTTAAAGACAGCTACCATGCAGAGTTCTGTGCCCAACTGACAGCCATCCTTTCTTGGCTTAAAGTCATCTGTACCCAGGTCACAGAATTTCAGTAGGAGGTAGATTTTCGGTTCTACTTACCAGACCCCATTATATATAAAAATGTAATAAACATATAGCCTTTCTTCCATAAAGACTTTGTCTAACTTTATTTGTAGATGGATACAAATCTGTTGTGATCTACAAGGTGATGTACAAAAAGCAGCTTGCCCATACACTGTACATTACACATTATGGTTGCATGTCAGTTCTTAACAAAGTGGGAATCATCTTACTGTCCAACATTTCATAACCTTGAAGCTGGCGATGGTAACGTTAGAATAGAATATCCCATAAAGTAACATACCATACATTGCAGAGCGACCTGCAGAGAATGTGAGCTGTGTCACAATTCAACAATTTAGGCTACAGGGTTGGTTTGCCAAAGTAAGTGTTTCCATTATGATTAAGTCAAACTTGCCTTTTTTTGTCGTATGTAATGTGGTTGTAAACAGCCATGGCTCACCAGGTTGACTGGTCTTTCTTTCTGACTTTCTGACCTGCCAACCGATCTTCAACCCTTTAATATATGGACTGCAACTGTCTAAAATACGTAGCTTATGTAAAAGTCTTATCTTTGGTAAAACGTCAACTGATGTTTAAAAGTATCTTGCTGTTTGGTGAACCTGTGAATCAATTTGTAGGAAAATGATGTAGAAACTACAAATAATGGCCTTCTGTGAGGAATTCAGTTGTGTTGTAAGAGCTAATGGAGAACTGGGCAGGTGTCTTGGCGAGTGATTGGCTAATGATACCTAACCTTTGACCACTGCACTGATGCACTGATATTTTTAAAACTATAACGCTACATCTATCAACATTTATTTAGATGTTATCATGTATTCATTTCTTTATTTTAATAATATTATTTTGGTCTTATTATCGGTGAAATATTACAGTATGCTATAAGACAGAGCAGTATGCTACGATATGAGCCGAGCTGGACGCATTCACAGCCGATATCCCACAATGCAATGCGGGCATTCATATCAGAGAATTGGACAGCGATCAGCAGATCTTTAACACCAGTATCGCTTCAATGTACATATTTAATCAGTGGTTTTGTCACCAGCAGCAACACGTTGCTCAGCTTTGTTCCAGTAAATTATGCAGCGTAATAACATTTAAAAAACGGAAGTGACGTAGTAACTACCGCTCCACGTCTGTGAAAGATTGCTGTGCGTTGTACATGAGAATTTATAAAATAAAAATACCAATAATGAAAAAATTGTGTTTTAGGCTAAGCACTTTGATTTGCCTTATATATACTATATAAACCACGTACAGTTGAGTCTTTAGAAATACAGCCTTATGGCTTGTTGGACTAATGTGCATTTTTTTTTAATTGTACTGTTGTGAAAAACTAAAAATAAACTATATACAAAGAGAAGCTTTTTTTATTTGATTTTCCATGCATCGTTATTTAAAAATGCAATTTTCAAATTTTGCAGTTGATGAATATTAATAGCAAAGACTAAAGGGAAAAAAAACATGAGCATATTTATGTGTGGGACTTTGTTTGATTTGAAATCACACTGCATTATTAGTTGTTTTAAATGAATGACTTTTTTGAAATAAGAATTTATGGTAGGCCTAACATACTAATTATTATATTCAGAAGATGATCCTCATATCAATCACCGTGGTTACAGCTTGTAGCCATCCTAACCTTCGTAGCCTTTACTGAGGCTACCTTTTCAAAATGAAGAAGGGACTAGTTTTAGGAAGCCCTTTCAGGAAATTAAAAGGATAAGTAGATTGTTGCCAAGGTTTTTGTTCACATAGTAAGATGTATATAGCTTTGTACATATACAAAGTCTGTTTTGGCATGTTTGGTACTGCAAGTACTTTGCATATTCTGCTGAACTAGAGACCTGTGGTGCCATGCCAACAATCTCATTCAACCATTTCACAAGCTGAGGAAAGGGTCGTGACATGGGTCAGAGGGTATCAGAGGTCATAAATGATGAACCAACTAATCGGCTCTGCTCCTATAGGCACCTTGGTGTTCATATGGACAACACCTTTGGCTGGAAGGCCCGTGTTCAAAGTGTGTGTTATCATTTAGAGCAGACACTCACGGTGAATCAGAGGGTTTATGTTATACAAGGCTGCATTACAGAGCATATTCATATGTCAGAAAGCATGGTGATATCTACAACCCTCTCATTTAAAGCTTGCTTGTCAGGTGACTGTCATGAAGGTTGTGGAGAGGAATAGAAACCAGTCTCTCCAGGCAAGCACAGAGAATATGGTCTTTATTCTCCATGCCAAGTATGAGCTCTTATCCTCTGGCAGAAGAAATAGGGTACCCCAATGTAAAGTAAATATTTCTAAACTATAGCCCTAATTTGGACCTACCTCAATTAAAACTTTATATATTATTAATGTTGCTTGAGGCTGCAGGGATTTTGCAATAGCTTCATGATATGATGCATATAGGGTTGTGTGTTGGTTGCTGTTGTCACTGTTTGTGAAAGATGAGCAATAGATTGTGGCTGTGTGATGTGCTTCAGTCTGACTACATATCACTGTGTTCATGTTGTTTTTTTATTGTAAGTACATGTCTGCTGTATGATAAAACAATATGTTAAGTGTTATGTGTGTAATAACCTGATTCACATCAGTTATTTTGTATTTTTCTCTGTTCTGAAATATGTGGGTTATTGATATAATGCATAACCTTTCTTTGGTTTATGTTAATGTGCATTAGGCTACATTTATTGGAATCAATAAGTATTATTCTGTTTATAAAGTTATTTGCAGGTAATCTTTTCATGATGTGTTAATGCTTGTTTTGTAAAAGAGAAAAATAACTTAATTATTTACTTTAGAGATGACCTGAGTTTGATTTCCGGTTGACCTTTGGTAATCACGCGAAGAAGAAAAAAGGGAGGGAGAGGAAAGAAGAAGAAACACAAGGGTGTAGAGTGGAGCACATAGTGATAGACAAAACATATAGCCTAGCGTTTTAATGTGTATTTTAAATACATGAGACTGCGAACTGTTTCCTTTATCGTTCTACGAGTGTGAGTCGGCACTGTTTTACTGCTGGCCAAGTGTGGTTTCGTCGGACTGAAGCAGCTAGCCAGCTTAGCTAACACGCCACCATCGCCGGAGAGACGACGGCCGCCTTCTTCGTCTGCACGCCCGCACGGACCGGAGCGGAGACAGTGGTCGGGAAAGGTTTTGGAGGTGTTACTACGGAGGTTCTGCTGCTCATCGCGTCTGTGCGGACTGAAACGGTCTGGAGAGAGGACGCGGTAGGAACTGTTCTCGCTCTACAGAGGTAGGCCTACTGGTGGCCTCGCTCTTCTTTTTTCTTCCTGAGCTCCAACTTTAAGCGCGCCAACGAAACTTAATGCAAGCTTGCTAAAAGAACAAACTAAAACAAAGAGTGCATTTCAGGTATAAAAATACTAAGACCTAAACGGCCCGGGTCTATCTGTTTCTATTTTATTTTCATATTGTGATTTCCCTGTATTAACGTGAATTGAATCCTGCATTCCGTGAATACAAAGTTGAACTGAGATATGGTATCTGTGTTGTTTTATCATTATACTGTAAAACTAGATGGGTTAATTAATATATATTGAGCCTTAAGTTAGTATTGTTTTGTTATTAAATTAGGATTATTCCCCTAGCCTCTCATTAGTTACTAAAGTCATAACGAGAGTCATATCCACCCTAGACAGATTTATTATACACTGAGATGTCTCTTTCACCATGTTATCAAGTAGCCCAAGGGTGCAACACTGT